>JAUZND010002339.1:0-12919 GCA_034780555.1 Coelogynopora nodosa
TTGGCCTTCGGCCGCGTGAGCAAAAATAAATTAGCGTGAGTAAAAACCATCAATTCGCGTGGCGTAATATACTATTAGTGAATGTGCATGAAGGTATTTTTCTTGAAGCAATAATGTTGTGGTTTTTTCATATCAGAATAAATGGGACAACATTTAGTAATCCCGTCAACTTTTTAATAAGTTTTAACTAAGCATTTCTAAATTCATTTTATTTGAGTGTGATTATCTTTTAAAAAAATCATAATTATACATGGCAATAAGTGTCTGCTTTTACACTAACATCTATATATGTATAATCTGGAATGAAATATAGCATTACTTTGTATGAATGTGTACCACGTGTTTATTTACAGCCTATACCTCCACTGTTCTCAACATTTCATTTTTATTGTATAAAATCTATGATTTATTTATAACTTATTGCTTTTTTTGCTTGAACGTCTAAAATTACAACAAAATATAAATCATATGAGCAAACTAATTAAATATCGGACTTCACTTCTATATATCATGTAACGGCACGTATAATAATAAAGGTGTTCAAATTGTAAAGCGAGAATATTGTATTAACTTATAAATCCGCAATAAATATGATGTTTTTCAGATTCACTTTTAGTGAATATTTTCACAAGTAGACAGTAATATAATTTTTACACGTTTTATTTTATTTTATTAAATATTTCTTTAAAAATAAAAAAATATGTTTTTTTATTTTTACTTTCCACAACATTAATATATTTTTTAAATTTGAAATATTTAGTTTCAATATAATATATAATATATTTTAAAAACAATGTAATCAATAAATAATAATTTTACACTTTATAAAATGCTTATTTCTTCATCCGCATGTTATGCTTACACACTGTTTATCTATATATATAAATTGTTATTTTTATAGCATGTTAATTCAAATGTACAAGTCAATAATAATGTACATTATTTACATAGACTATAGTTAAATAAGTAAATATAAAATTATATTTAATACATCATTTAAAATAAATCAAAGTCAATATCTGTCTGTTATTATTGATTTAATTTATTGAAAGCTTGAAGATCCTTTGAAAGTAATTGTGCTTGAGGATATTGATTTAAAATTAAGTCAATTACTACTTGTGTACATGACAGAAATACATAATAATAATGTTTAAGTAAACTGACGTAGTGCTTTCTTTTCCCAATATATATTCTTAAGAACGCACCTCTCGGATGATTATATATTGTTATGTTATTTTAATAAGAAAAAAATTATATATTTAAAATATGATGTACTGTATAAGTATCCTATATATAAATTGTTATGTATATGTACGTGTGTTTTTAAATGATTACGAAATATATATTCATTATGGTAATATGCATATTTTCGTGTAAAATTTGTTAAACTAACACAAATAAAATGTTACTTTTTTATTATAATAATCAAAATATTATAACTATAAAAATGAAATGTGTGCAACTATTCGTCTATTATAGCAATATCACTCTATACTATATCATATCCATGTTGTATCAATAATATCAATGTAAAAATATATCATTATTCACTTCATAGTTTCTGTCATCCATGACGTAACATTTTCAAAGAATACTACAGATGAAGAGAGACCCTTAACTATAAGAGGTTTTTACTCATGTAACACAAATTTAGTATGAGTCGACTCCGTTGAGTTAGGGGACGCTTGCTCTGTCTCCCGAGTTCTTTGAGTCCTTACCGCTATTTCCGCTGACAGCAAACCCTCGAATTATTAATGTCTTACTTTCCTCGAACAATAGCCTAGTGGCTCCTGACGTTAAAGCAGGTGTAGTCTTTTCTAAATTTATGTAGCCTAAACACGAAATTCTACTATCGACGTATTACTCGCAAAATTGTTGAATTTTTGTTAAAAATTACATCACGTAAATCTAATAATGAGAATTAGTTATTATATTATATTCTATCTTGCTTCGAAATGTAAGCAGTTTACGAGTGGATATTTTTTCACTCAGATTTCAATTTAGGTGAAACTTTACCTGAATAATTTATGACATCGTATGGTTTTCCAATTACTGAAGATAATTATTTTTGTTCGGTTCAATTTGTGGCCCCTAATTTGATTGAATAGCGCTGAAGGCTCCGCGTAATATTTATGTTTTTAGCTGACATTATGAGTCATCAAATTATCAGTCACAGAAGTATTGTTTTATTATTTTAGCAAACTTATCAAACTTAGCAAACTTATCAAGTTGATAAGTGACTATATAAGTTAATAAAAAATACGATATGTTATAGATAAAGTATAATCCATCAAGGGATGGCAATTTCCTTCTCTTGTTCCCATTAATAGGGTCCTGATATTAATAATTGTTTTATTTAATGACTAAAATTTAATCCCCATGACGTTGAGTCATAATTTGATTTAAAAGCGTTACTGTTTTTGGAGCAAATATATTTTAGAAAAAATTTAATCACTCACAAAATTGTCGAACAAATCTGTTTAATTTTTTTTTAAACACTGACTGTTTAAAATATTGTATAACTGGTCATTTATTTCACTTTAGATTGAATATTTATTTTATATATAATTGGGTGAATCTCCCTATGAAAAATACTAATAATTATTTCATTTGAATTAATTGTTTCTATTTGAAAAGCATTGCTACTATTTCTACTAAATTTTATTTATGTCTGATATTTTAATCAGCCTGATGTTAGTCAACAGACACAATTAATAAGAAGCCTAAAAGGATTTTATTTCTAAATTAATTATTATCAGCTATAAAAAAAAATTGATTAAAAAATTCACGATAAAACCAGAGTGAGGGGATCAACACCTTTATATATTATAGCTGACAACTCTAACTAGAAATTGGGAAATTAAACTGTGATGTTATAGAAAGAAAATCAATGGTATATTTGTTTGATAAACGCGATCCTCATTTGGCAATTATACTACTGGCGAAATACTTGCCCATCCTTTGGCATATAGACGAAATGTGGAGATTCCTGATTTTGTCGAGCAAGTTATAATATGTTGAAACGCTTCTGTTTACATTAGCAAACTCAGTGAATGGTTCTGGGTATACCTATTCACGGATGGATCCTGTAATCTATAAGTGGTTTTAGCTTACTTTTCGAGAATATAGTTTACCCTTTCTTGTTTCGGGACTGTGCTCCCTCCCTATATATATACACTCAAACAATCAAATTTAATTCAGTCAATTTTGACTCGAATGGAGGATCAAATGTGCAACAATCCTTTCTATCATATTAGCATTCATTGTATTTCATATATTCCAATGATCATTGTCTTTAACATTACAAATTAGAAGTTGAAAATAGACTAATTATAGTAATAAAGGGGGTATGAAAACTGTTATTATATACTATTCATTAATCGAACATATTACATAATAAGGTTGATAACATTCTGACTTGACGCGTGACAGGATTAATGAGCTTCATTGTTATATAGAATGGAAGGAACATGTCTTCTGATGGAAAAATTTAATTATTAAATCTACGATGATTGAGTTTTTCTTAACGTTTTCTCTCTTTTTTCTATGAATGAGACTGAATTTAAATCTATAACACATAATGTGCATATTGAATAAGATATATAAAGTCGATACTTTGCACATATCGTCATGCTTGTAATTCAATTTGGTTGAAGTTCCCTTTTACCTATGTATAGTCAAAGAAGAGATCATACGGTATAATTATTATCACCTTTGTTATAGAATAAAGGTATGAACAAATCATATAATAAACAAAGTTATGTATAGGAAGGATGGAGATTACAGTTATACTTTTATGTAAAACCTCTGTGTATCAATATTTTTGTTGATATTATAATTGCTATAATACACAGTAGAAAATGTTTATTTTATTTTATTAAATAATTGCCGACAATCATTTGATTATCGCAAATGATCGCATAATTATTATTAATGCAATTATTATTATTTTTCAAATACCACAAAGAATTAATCTCTTGACAGTATCAATTATAGCAGGAGGGCTTTAGCCTATGGGTAAATTTGGTTGATTGATAGTAAAATAAATAATTAAATCAATCTCATTTGTAAAATAAACGAAAAAGTTTTTATAACATTTGATGATATTATGTGTTATAAAATAAATAAAGATGATATAACTAACTATGGCTGTAGAAACTTAAATAGAAATACAATTATACAACAACCAGACAATATATATTTAAACATTTAAATAAAATGATTAATAATCTATATTTAATAAATTAAATGCTCATGTAACGTTTAAAATTAATTTTAACTTGAATTTTTGGTTTTTCGTATCCAATAAGAAACTACAAAGTTTTGAAATCAAACATTTATTTTGAAATTATAAATTTATCAAAGCTACCAATTATATTTGCGTGATTCGTATTGCCGTAATTTAAAGTTAATACAATATTCTTAAGCATTTTTTCTTCTTTATTTCATCTATAAAATGCTTGACAGTTACCTAATCCTCTTGTATCTTCATTACAAAACGTATTCATTACGTTTCCATTATATATCTAGTAATTGCTCAGTCATTACCATTAGTTGTTAACATTAGTTAGTTAACATTTTTCTAGTTCATAATTTAGTAATTAGTTGGTTAAATAGATTGGTAACTAATTTTAACTAGTGTTAATAAAAGCTAATTATAATCTACTCACGTTTCACAAATGTTTTGAACTCATATGTATTTTCAGATGTTTGATTTATTATTTAAAATATTATAATCTTAGTTGCTAAGATTTGTTAAGTTGCTAAATTGCTAAGTTGCTCTATTTTTCTGACACACATATTTCTTTATTGTTAATATCTCTCCTTTGTAACCATATGTACACCACTTGATCATGAGTATTTTTACTCGTTGGCTTGTACTACAATAAATACAAAAATACAAATATTATATTTATTTAAGTCTGTCAGTTTGTCATAGACAAATATTATTCATTCATTTTTACTTCAATTTTTTAAAACATAATTATTTATTATTTATATGTTGTGCTATGATGTATTTATAGAAAGATCACTGTAATGATATATATATATAGGATTATAAAGTCGAATCTTTAAAATATAGTTTCTTTGTCATTGAAAAAAAAAAAAAAAAATTGGTGAAAAAATAGAACAAATTTTCGTCTATTTATTTAATTTTCACGTATAATAATGTTATTTGTTGTCTAAATATGAAACCTTCAAATCAGTGTATTTTCCGTCATATCTTTTAAAATGTAATCTACGAGCAAGTTTTGAGAGGTTCAATCGGCACACATCAATGTCACCAGGTAGTACAAATTAGCCCTATCGATTGAGAGGATTATAAAGAAATTCTATAGACGGGGATGGATTACAGCAACCTCATCCATATTTTATTTATTGTCAATATATAAAGAATCCGAACATTTCGCTGTTGAAGCGCTCGTATAGATGAAACGAAGGACACTCAAATCAGTTGTCATGTTTTTCGTAAAAGTTTTCTCTGCATGTCAGTGGTTAAAACTGATCCTCCAGTTAAAGTTATTTGAGATTATTCTGTTTACTCCGTTATTTATTTAAGCACCTAATTAAATCGCTGTCCATGCGTTTCAAGCCATTCAGAGAAACAATAGTTAATGAGAAAAGTTAGTATATTTGATGAGCATAAAATTTCCAGAAAATATTCGATTATTCTATTTAAATTTGTATAATTTATATCAGTCTCGTAATCATTTTTTAAATATTTTAGTGTCAAATTAATATTCATTTACGATATTATTTAATTGGTATTTACTTAGAATTATTTGTGTGTATTATAACTGAAGACCCAAATTAGTACTATATCAAGACTTTTTTAAATTCCAATTATTTGTATTTAATTATTTTCACAATTTGTAATGCTCATTTTAAAAAGTAACATAATTATGTTTAAAAAAATAATATTTAGAATTACTAAAAAGCTTTAATAAAATACTTTAATTTCAAATTTATTTTTATAATTAATTCTAAAATCAACATAAATATCCACATTGTAAAAACAATTTTTGATTTCAAAACTGTGTCTGGTTTTATTACAAATTTAATAGCCCGACAAACACTGCTGTCTGCTGGAGAGTGACAGTGGGATTCGAACTCGTTGCCACAAAACCGCAGAAATATATTCAGAAATGAGATGCGAGGAAAAATACTATGGTAGCCAGTTTTACGGTTGCATTATTATACATACTAATAGACAATTCTCGTCGTGTTAAATACAAAGCACCCATAAAAGCAGGGACGCATCCAGGATTTTTTTTGAGTGGGGGTACAATTTATTAGGGGCCCGTTTTTCTTTTTGGGGGTCCCAAGAATAATAGTATACAAAAACTAAAATACCCACTTTCAAAAAAACACCTTCAGAAGCTAGGGGCCCTCCCATAACGTAGAGGCCCTCTGAAAATTTCAGGGGGGGTACGTACCCCCTGTACCCCCCCTCTGGGTGCGCCACTGAAAAGTGTTTGCTGGACAACACTAATAGTCATGTCATTTAGATAAATAATATCATGGTTCATTTTCTAAATAAAATTAATATTTAATTTATTTTTCTTAAAGTGATAACGTTATTAATTTTGCAACAATATTTATTACTGTTTTTATTTGATTATCTCGTTAAAATATCAAGTTTATTTATTCAATAATGTATTAATAAGGGATAATTTTTTTCATTTCAGTAAATTCCAACATAAAGCTTAACCAGACATAAAAAATTTCATTTTGAGTACCCGTAATTTACTCAAGTTATAACTACATATAAATATATATACCGCTTCGAATTTTAACGTCTACGCTGCTTTACAATGCAATAATAAAATGACTCATTTTATGGGATCTTAGGGGATTCGTTACCACCACCACCATCACCAGCTCTTTCTATAGTTAAATGTAGAGGAAAACAACGTAGTCCCTCCCGGGACGGGGAAGGTGGGACACAGAGGACAGCCTCTTTTTTTCAGTTCTCTAACTGTTTCTGACCTTCGCTCCACCCCTATCCTAATGACGCATTATGTAAAATTATTTCCCGGGATAGCCGCTTGTCTCCTTCGCCATACGAAAGTGTTGCCCGGTGGTATATAGGGTAGGTGCATATCCAGTGAATTTCAAGTAGTATACTAAGTTGAATTGAGGCTTCACTTTTCCCGTCCCTTCCCTTTTTCTCCTTTCCGAAGTCTGAGTTTAAAAGAGACACATGTTGCTTGATTGTTGTATTAATTAGGAATCACTAAGTTATAGTTGGTAATTAACGGTTACTATAGGTTTCTGAAAGGCAATCTCATTTGATTACATAATAACTGGAGGGAATGAATGTGAGGTTAATTATTTAGAGGAATAATATATTGACGCAACTATATAGTGATAGTCAAAAAATAATATTGTTTATGGCTAAAATAGCTGTCTGTCTCTAGTTTATTATCAGTCACAGAAGTAATGTTTTAGCTGAATAACTGAATTTATAAAAATATATTTATGAATCATTCATTAATTATACATCAGTTCGTATCAAGTATATAGGTATGCAGTATAATAGCTCAAAATAACCCTTTTTTGATGTTCCTTGGGCCTGTAAATCTGCTAACTGTATTATACGTATTATTATAAATATCTCATAAAATTTGATCAATTTTATCAGTCACGGATAAGTTGAAATTTGGGAGAAAATTACTACAAATGTTGATGTTATAGTTCTATAGATATGGATGATTATAAATCTAACATATTTTACAAAATTTGACAAATAGTGTCAATAATAGCTATTTTTCGCAAGAGTACTTTTAGAAACCAATTATACTCCCGTATAGTCCCAAATTGTGATTTATAATTGTACTATTTTAACTTAATACATGATAATTATATAGATGGGAAACACATACTTAAACATTTTGTTACGGGACTATTTTTTAAGGGATCAATAAAACAAGAACAAATATCGTTAGCAAATCTCACTCGGAGCACACACAGATTTGTAAAATCCTTATTGCGGGCATTGCATTGGGTACAGGTTTGTTATCCATTCACTATAACATACTAAACCAAAAATTTCGCCCAACGCAATTGTTTTTCGGATATCAAACTCAAGTTAATGAATTATACCTTTAAGTATATATATTTTGTGAACAACAAAATTATTAGAAACAAATATTAATGACATAAATAACGAGACATATAAATACCTGCTTTATAAGTTATGAATATTTTTTTATCAGCAAGCACATATGGAATCTGCAGCAGTTCAATAAAGCTATATCATTTTTTTACCCTCCTGTATCAGACCCACATATGACCCTGAGCAAGGGGGAGCCACTCTATCCGCTGATGTCTGGTGGCCCCCCGGGGAACATGGATACTCTGCCCTACCCCCCGGTCAATACTTTCCCGATGACCGAACGTTCGTGCGGTTACCCAGTCCAAACCACTCACTCGTCGGTTATCAACCCAACCACAGCCAACAGCCTGGAGACATTTCTAGGGCCAGTGAGTATATAACAATGCTTTTTTGCGAAAGTTTTTCTGAAATATATTTATCATTTGTATGGTTTTTTGCTTAGACGTAATTTTAGGTCATATTTTAGTATACAAACCCGATAAATTGATACTTGAATGTTAAGTTACTAGTTTTGCGAAACGTTGCAATATCTTGGTAGGAATTTGGTAAGAAAAGCAAAAATTGGAAGGTCTTAGTGTGATCTCTGTTAGAAATTTAATTTCCAATTCATAGGTATTAAATAGATGCAACATTTAGTGACATATTTAATTTGATAATTTTTTTGAGCCAAAAAAATCAAAAACCAAAAGAATTTTAATATAGTATGTATGTATGTATATATATATATATATATGTATGTATGTATGTATAATATGTATGTTCAGGGTTGGCGGAACCGGGGAGCAAGGAGGGGGGGGGGGCGCAGCGCCCTACTATTTAGGAGAAAAGTGTAAAATAGGATTTCGAAAATTAACTTTTGAACCATTTTTAATAGAAACATAATATATTTTAATTAAATTGTCACTCATCAAATTATTTTTGTATTTTATATAATGTGAATATATCAGATGATAAAAACCGTGAAAACTTCATGCTTTGTTGTTAAAACTTGACACACCATCAAATACTTATAAATATATCTCAGTTTTACAGTGTATTATGAACTGCACAAATATCATGCTTATCTTTTCATTATTTAATAGATTTTCAATGTAACTTTTGTTAAATTTACTTTTAAACAATGATGTTGAAAACATTTATCAAATATGTCATACTTTTAAAAGAAACTGGAATAAAATACATTACAAAATATTTGTTCTCAAAGTTTAACTTATAATGGTAATCAAATATATTAAATAAGAAAAATATATTATGACTTAATTTGTTGATAGTTAATTATATCTCAAGCCATAATAAAAAAAAAATTATTAGCACCAAATGTCCTTTGAACTGCCTATTTGGAATGATAAACAAGTTTTTGTGATGTATAACCAGGACGTCGCTTTGTACAGAAAAATAACAAATCTCTGTTTTTAGTTTTTGCTGTATGGAGTATTTATATATGTTTAGAATATAATATTTGATATAGTTTGGTGTTTATTTTCTGTGAAAACAGAATGGAGGTATGCAATCGAATCCGACAAGAATTGGTAATGTCTACCTACTTATTTTGAGTAGAAATGAAAGAACACCCCTCTTGACTTATTCTTCATAAACGCCTTAAACTATAATACTTCTTCCCTTTCCGATTAGTCGCCCGATAAGCCTCTTTTTTTCCCCCGTGCTATAATATATACTTCCCGTAATTTCCCTCCATGCTCACCTTGTATAATCCTAAATGTGATACAGAGAATACAACCGAAGTCGGAGTTGCTTCTTTTCAAAACACGGTGATTCATTCAATTCAATCACTATTTAAGCAAAAAAGCTATTAAAGAGGGGAAATATAAAAGCTGTTATTTGGCTATAAGTAAGCTTGTAATGTGGGATTGTATACATACTCTTAACCTTGCCAGTTTGAAGACTTCCTTCCTATACGTCTACTCCGCCTACTCTCTGATTCCCGGGATTATTCGACGTAGACCTTGATAGTAAAAAAAAGAAAGATAAACTTTTTGGTTCGCTTCGCGTCTTTTAGTCTTACAGTTTTTTTTTGTAGCTCAAAGGAAGATACAGCATTCAACACTACAAGGCACATTCATGTGAAGCATGAGTTCTTTTTCAATATAAAATAATATTAATGTAATATATTTCGAATGATGTTATATGTTAAGAGTTTATTATTTTATAAAGTATTCATAATAACACTTATATGAGTAAAACTCTCATAATAATTATGCAAAACTGATTAAATAAACGTTATTTTCTATTTCATATTATTAAAAAAATTAAACAAATAATTGATTTTTAACTATGTATATAGATATGTAATCCGGTGAATATTTTGTGTTGCCCTTAATATAAATTAAAAAGTAAAGGCTCAACAACACTAAATTATTTATTACGCCCTGATTTTCGGTTTTTAAGCTAACCTTCTATACCGAGGCAACACAACAAAAGTGAAACAAATTAACAGATTGCCGAAATTAAACCTACTGACAACTGCATGCATACAAACGATCGATAACAATGTAAAACACATAATACCATTAAGTGATAAAGAGTATTAAAATGAATACGTAACCGGAGAGATTAGTGTACACTCGATTGAAAGATATTTTAATAAATAGAAGAGATAGAGTCACAATGTTTGTTCATGCTTTGTAAGTTAGTGGTAATATAGTAATACTGTAAAAATAACCGAAGTTTCCAGTTGGATTCTACCGCAAGAATCGAAGTATCATCAAAATTTAACCTGTGAATATTATTAATTGCATGATTAATTGCAATCGTATGATAAATAACACTGCAAACCATAGCTATAGTTCATCACAGTCAATTATTGTTTAGGTGTAATATTATCGAACATAAATAAAATATAAGTATAAAAATTAATTTTAATATCATATTTATTGATTTTACCATTTTCATGTTATTTTGCCTTGTTTACTTACTTTATTATGAAAAACATTTTAAGAACATATATATTACCTATATTCTATTATCTATATATTATTACCTATACCTGTATATAATATTGCTATTCTATATAATTCTACATTTAATTTCTCTCTCGCTATATTATATGTTTTATTCCTACCTAGGCACTATAAGGTATATTTACATATACCATGCGTTTATACATTATTAATATATATATATTTAACAATTTCTGCATTTCGTAAAAAAGACTCAATACATTTTCTATGCAATAGCTGTATTTTCACTATTACCGATAACAAATTATGGTTGTCTCTCATTCGAAAATAAAAGACATTCCAATTTCGATATTAATAAAAGCTCAAGAAGTAGATCGTAAAAATTCAATAACAATTCGTAACGATCCATTTCCGCTGGCAATTAGAGTTATCACTTGAGTAATCATCACTCGCTGTAAGCATTCCCAATCTGCAGAGGCTCAACCGAATTTTATTATACTTTTATTTGCAAAGTTCAGTTTTAATGCCAGTAAATTGTCTAGCTTATCTCATGTTTTAAAAGCATAATCCGGCTAATTTTTTCCTGCGTTAAATTTTTTGCTTCGAGTAGGAAACTTTTCTATAACTTCCAGTGTTGTCCATTGCTCTCTCTCTCTCTCTCTTTCTCTCTCCCACAAACACACTCAACTTCTCCGCCTCGCGCCCCTCTTTCTAAATGAGGCAGAGAGTTTATGTTTGAGATCATTTAAAAATGGTCTTCTATACAAAGAAGCAGACTGAAGGCTCAACATTTAAAGATCGTTTACTAAGATTTATAACTGCATTTGGTGGACAAGATCGACTCGCTCTCGTCTATAACTGCACCATATACAAAAAGGGCGACATCTTATTATAGAGCTGAGAAGGAATCAAATAGTCATTAAACCCATTAAATAACTTTGTTTATATAAATTCGTAATATTAAAAACTATATTTATTAATATATTATTATTATTATTATATTTTTATAATTATATATAATTAATATAATAAAATTACACATACAATACATAGTTAAGTAACATCTGAATATATATATATATATGTATATAGGAGCTCCTTCTAAAAAAATCCTGCATTTATTTAACATTTATAAATAAGTATATACATACATTCAATATGAAAATTATCAGTGACATATTATAATATATTATATAACGCAATTATCTATGCAAAATGTACTATTCCTATAAATCAATCCTATATTTTTATCACTAGTTAAATTTATTTTTAAATCAAAATTTTTACCTCTGGCTCGTCATCCAGGCTTGGTTGCTATTACAAGAAATAAAGTAATTTATTTGAGATCAAGTGAAATCAGTGCAGTGTCACAGTTAATGCAAAAACGTTATTTATTAAAATATTTGTGGTATATCGCTATAATCAAAGATTTGGTATTGTAAAAGTGTATTCACTTAATATTATGTATAGGGTGATTTATAATTAATTGCGTATTTTTCTGCCTGTATGTAATTTTATTGGCTATTATTTCCATATGGAATTTCCAAAACATGTCTAGTGATTTCTATCGGTAGATAGATATGTATACTGTTCTGTATGGTAACTTTTGCGCTCCTCTGAATTCGAATTCTAAATGAGGATCTTGAAAAAATATGGATGAAAACCAGATGGGTCCCTCACACACTCACTGAACACAATCGCCAAACCAGGGTCGAACTATGCAGGTCCATGCATGATGCACTGCAAAGGAGACTTGCTAAAAAAAATTAGTTGTAATAGACGAGAAATGGTTTTACTATCGCAAAATTCAACCACATTGTAACGTTGGTTCGTGGGTTTCGCCTGATGGTGATCGTGCTCAAACTCCTAGACGTATGACCAC
>JAUZND010002340.1:0-12919 GCA_034780555.1 Coelogynopora nodosa
AGACCACGGTCCTCGGGTAGGTGGTAGAGCCTCCTGGCTACCATGTGCTCCATGGTCTTGGCCACGCAAGAGGTGAGGCTGACCGGGCGGAACGACTCGACCGAGCCAGCGGGCTGTTGACACATGGGGTCGAGCGTTGCCATGGATAAGACGGATATTTTCCATGAGTAATGGTGGCTGTAGCTGTGCATAGAATACTTGCATTCCTTTAAGAAATTCTATGTACACGTCTGAGTTTACAACGTCATTCCTCTTTCCAAAACCTGATAATAATGAATGCTGCATGTAGACACCGCAAGAATGAACAAAACTTTTTTCCATAGTTGATCGCACAACAGTCTGGCATCTGTCACCATCTGGGCCCATCCATGACCCCACAGTATGACGATGTTGTATATTGCGAAAATAGAACCACTTTTCATCAATAGTGATTAAGTTTGATTGGGTTATTCTAGAAATAAATGAAGCTATCATATTTGCACAACATTCCACCCGTTGTATGCGAATATTTTCTGTGATTACATGTGGTATCCATCTGGTATGCATCCAAATGAGATCAAGGTCATCGGATAATATACGATTAACACCATGCTTTCAGACAAATCCAGCATATCAGAAAGCTTTCTTAAAGAAAGATCATTGTCATCAGTAATAGCCTCTTCAACTAGACGAATACTGTCATTCCTTAATTCACTACAACGTCTACCACTGCCTGGTGTCCGAGAAAAAGTAGTACCATCACCATCAACCAGTTCTTTCATGATCTTTCGTACTCGACGAACTGAGGGGGTATCATCTGGCCAAACCGTTGACAAAAGTATGTGCATCTTTGTAGCATTGGTGTTATTATTTCTGCGATGTGTCTCAATAAAAAATATCATTTTTTCGTTATCAAACTCCATAATTTCAGTAATGTAGTTTCAAAATGCATGAAAATTTTAAGTTTCGCGTTAAACTGTGAACAGCAGTGAACAACAGAACTATCGATATAATTAATAATTCTTTTAAAAATTCAAATTCATCAAAATACCTTTCCAGACATCTTAAACATAAAAATCGATGTCTTTGGAAATTTAGCATAGATTAGGCTACCTAATAATACACAGAAATATTGGTATAAAAATACGAACTTTTTTCAAGCAAATTGGTAGATCAATTTTATTTATAAATAAATAGTAAGACAATGAGAATTCCTAATGCTCCAAACTACGCCAATCTATTATTATATCAAATTGAAACTAAAATACTTGAAGAAAACAATGTTTCTAATTCTAAACAATTATGTTGGTACGGATATATAGATTAAATTAAAACACTTTTCTCAGAAAAATGTTGATTAAAACATTTAGTCAAAATTATAGTACTTCTAAGAAAATGAAGACAAACCTACAATATGAAGTTCATTTATCAAAAAGATCAGTAATTTTTTTAGATATTAAATTTGCAAAAATGAAATTATTACAACCGATGTTTTTTCAAAACCAAGAGATGCACATTTTAATCTACGATACATTACAACGTTGTCATCCCACCCACTGTAAATGAGGTATCGTAAAAATTCAAATTAATAGACTCAGACGCACAAGCTCAGGAGAATCTCAATTTATTTTTCGATCAAATCCGTATCAACAATTTTATATTGATCGAGGTTACAAAAAAGAATATATAGATATAATTATTACAGAATCACTCCAAGTAGACAGGAATTTTCTTTTAAATTATAATACAAAACCGGAAGAAAATTTACGAGTTCCCTGTGTCATTACCTGTCATTCTTAGAATATTGTAATACGTCCTATACAGTTCCCATAACAATTGTTCAACATGCTATGTTAAAAAATAGTTTATTTGTTATGTTAGTACAGAAGATATACAAGTGTTACAAAAATTTCACCGTAGTATCAAGTAATAAAATTATGTGCAATAATTTATAAAATATGTTGTGGCACTGAATATGTATCTTATACTATCCCCTAACAACAAATCCAGATACAAATAAAAAATGTCAATAATTACAAAATTCTAAATGTGTCAATAAAGTGTAAATGCAAACGTTACGTGAAAGACAAATATGTTTTTCACTCTTTACCACACTTCCTGATTTGCATGAGTTTTCAATATGTTTAAATACTATTCTACACCATTAGCATAATATATTCAGTAAAATGCAATATTATAGTTACTGTTATATATTAATATATACCCGTTTAGGTAAAGGTGTGACGTATAGGACAAATATATATTACGTATATTGCATAAAAGGAACAACTTACCCAATCATTTAATCAAGTTTGAATAAAAACAATATTAGAATATCTTATATAATAAACTAGCTACCCTTTGACTGGTTGATGATAACTTTAAAAGGGATTAATAGACATCGATTTTTTTAATTATTTGGTCATCTTAGTATATTTTTGTTACACCAATTCAATATTGATTGCTAATCGAAAACATAGTTATATAAAAATAAATTACAACTTAATAGCTACTTAAAAAATATTCAATATATATTAATTTTGCTTAGGTGTCTAGTGTTAAATTGATAAAATAAAATGTATTTTGGGAATCATCATAATTACAGTTTAATTTGGCCTCTTTTGTGATCTCCCATAGCATGTAACTTTTTTTTTGTTTTCATCTAATCACTCACTTTCTCTTGTTAGTTATATAGTCATCACAATATTGACAATCAATTCTAGTGTGAAAACATATAAATGTAAAAGCTTTAATTATAGAAATAATAGGATTACCGTCAAAAGTTGAAAAATCTGTCAAATTATGCGTTCTGAATGAGGCCAATATTTTCACCAAATTTCGTAATGATTGGCTTCAATTTTGTGCATCTGCATTAATTTTAGTAAATGGGGTTAAATAACAGTTCGTTTGGAATAATAAATAAATTATCGATTGTTAAGCAAACGATATATTATCGATTTTAAATGTAGGCCTAATGTACCGTTTTAATTAGTTAAACGTAAAACACAAAGACGACTAAAGCAACAAGATAACGCACTTTTATTTTACATTAAAAGTATAAATGGGGTAAAGTAAGGGGTTGTACAGCCCTGTGTAGAACTATTGACAATTTTTTTAAATATTTAAATCTCTTATGTCACCAGATTAGATCATTTATATGAATTCTAGTTAGTAAACAAATTCTGTTATAGAGGCTGGGTTGCTCGCTTCGACATGGATCCCAGTTGATGTTGTTATTTCCTCGGATTTTTGTGTTGGCCGTTCTCATCCCTGTATATTTCGTAAAAGTAAGAGTTTTAATAAAACGAATTCCACCAAAAAGAAAAAAATAACAGATACACTGACAACTCGGATGTCTATAGTGTACCCCTCCACCCATGAAGGTTCGGCAGTATTAGACAATGAATGGAAAAATGTCGATTTAAAGTTAATTTAAAAGCCAATCAATTGGCAGCTCCAAAGTAAACAAAACGTCAATGGATAGCTGTCCAACTGACGGCGATAAGATCAACTCAGCTTAGTTAACGTCGAACAACTTGTGCACAGGGAATATAATACTTGTTATAATATAAAGTAAGGACAAGTATGTCCTGTTACTCGGATCGCTATGTTGGTCAGACGATTGCAGCCACTATCACGACAGCTCTTTACAAGGCAGCATGGTAAACAGAAAATGGACGCCAGGCATTGCCTCCAAAGAACTGTGGTCAAAGTGCCTAGATAAAGTATGACGACAACCTGAAAACAAGAGATTAATATTATTCTCAAAATGGAATTAACTCACAGCGTAGTAGCCGCTTTTAATAACGAAGAGATATCGAGCGCTTCAGCTGTCGATTTAGAAATAACTTCTCTGGCATGATTCATAGAGTCGACGTCACATTCTGAAAAGCGAAGAGAACAGTCATCAACCATTAGTAATATATTGTGATTTAATATTCATATTCATGTCTTTTACGCAATCAATAAAAAATGTCTGGAACAAAATAATTAACCAACTATACAAAATTTGTTTAGTAAATACACTCAATAATAAATATTCGCCTATAAATAAGTAATGTTACTTAATATACACTTAATACCAACCGAGGGTAACTTAATACCCTCGGTTGTTATTACCTCGGTTGGTATTAACCCTTTATTAATCACAGCAAAATAGTATTTAATCCGTGAATGTAACGCAGAAAGAGGTTGCTGTCTATATGACAACTCTAGATGCTTATTATGTGTAAATTATGCTATAGTTTTATTGTGTATATAATCTGGAATTATTCGTTAGTGTTAGATACTCTTTAATGGTGCACTGCACATATAGGACGCGTGTGACTCTTTACCAAAGTATTCATAGTGATACCCAGGTCAGGCGCGAATTAACACTGGTACTGCCAATAAACGTCAAATACATTTTATACATAGTAGCAAAAATAGCAGTGCAAAAATACCAATAGACTAATTATTGAATTAATATTGGGTTAACCACATAATTAATTGGCATTGAACTATAAAGAAGACGGCTGCAGTGTATCTTATGAATTTTAGTTAGTGGGATTCTGTTTATAATAGACTACGGTATCATATAGTTTACTAAAATACTTTTAGATACAGGAATTTAGTTTTAATCTTAGCAATAGTATATGTGATGCATGTATATCCATCTAGGTAAAAGTTCACGGAAAAGTTGAACTCAACAATTTTTGGATACATCATAAATCATAATTAACTAATTGTTAAAAAATATTTTTTTTAAAGTTTGATTAAATGATTATTTTGTAATTTTATATTAGATGACATTTAAAATTGAATTGTCTAAAAGTATAGGTAACAATTAGTTCACTTACAATATTTTACACATTTACATATTATCAAACAATTATTTCAGAATAACATGTTCTAGTATGATCTGAAGATCGATGGATTTCATCTTTTCTAGTTCGATGAAAATAAATAGCTCGTGATCCAAATATTGAATATATATGTATACAAAATTGGCCATGTACATTTTTGATCTAAACGTATCAAAACGAACCAGATAACAGGGCCGTAGGAATAACCACGACAATCGATGTACCAAAAATCTCAAGACACGCCTAATTGTACATTAGAAGATGCACCGAATTGGTAGTCCTACCTTCTAGACTAAAGGCAAAGACGACACTACCAAGGGCGTCTGTATATCTTTTTGTGTCCTTCAATTGTGATATGATCTATAAATACGCTACTTCAACAAAACAACCCTCTGTTAATAGAAATAATCATTATCTTAATATTAGTTAATATCAATCGTTTTAAAAGTATAAAGGAATGATTAAGTTTTATGTTTTCAGTTTTGGCATATATCAAAGTGAACATAAAACGTATTTAAATTATAAGCAGAACACTTTTGAAGCAGAAAATTATTTTTTCGTAAACAATGAAAGCGACAATGTTGAAATTTTAAATAAAAATATATCTTGTTATCGTTTAGTATTTGGTAGCAGAAAATATGTTTATAGTTAAATAATTATCTTTCAATTATGTTGAAATAACAAAAAATTAAACAGAGATTTGCTAGTTTAGCAATTTAAAAAAATACTAACAAGAAATTAAATTGTAATAAAATATATCTATAAAAATTACACCCAATTAACTATTGAAAATTCCATTAATTTCTAAAATTAAAAACAAACTTTATATATAAAAAATCAATGGTACATAATGTCAGAACACCAAAGTATTCATACCTAGGCCAGGCGCGAATTATCAGTGGTACTGCCAATTAACGTCAAATACATAGTAGCAAACATAGCAGTGCAAAAATACCAATAGACTAATTATTGAATTAATATTGGGTTAACGACATAATTAATTGGCATTGAACTATAAAGACGGCTGCAGTGTATATTATGATTTTTAGTTAGTAGGATTCTGTTTATAATAGACTACGGTATCATATAGTTTACTAAATTACTTTTAGATACAAGAATTTAGTTTTAATCTAAATATGATTACTATATTAATTGAAATGTACCATAGGCCGTACTTTTAGCATAAAATGGAATAGCAAAATCAAGATTTATTTTTAGTTAGAAATATATATTAAACATTTACTTAGAATCAACAGTTCAATGGATAAATGGCTTATACTATGTTAAAATAAATTAGCCTCACATTATTTTTTTCTTGAAAAATAATTAGTTGCTACATTTATCATGAGCTATGGCTTACATGATAATTCATAAATTATATATTGCTTTAAAAATTAAATAATATATCACTAAATAATAAAAGTAATATTCTCATAGTACTTATAAATATTACATAATTTAAATAGATATTTTAGTAATATGACAACAAATTATTCATTTCCCTTTTCACTGGAAATAATTGCCTTTCAATATAAATTATATACTGTCAAGCATAAACTTAATTTAACATTCGTCCATGGACATATTTTGTAGGGTTAGAATGGTATTTTAAATGCTATTTTAACCCCCTGCAAAAACAAACGTCCTAACATCCAATTAAACTAAGCTATTTTTATTTTAAAAATATTCAATTAGCACTATTTTTATGACCTGATTACATTATATACTTCAGTTTAGATAAACTATAGGAAAATAACCATATATGCTATATATTGACCCATATATGTTATAACTTTTGATCAATGCAACCAATTGACTTTATCTCTTTACATATGATTCCAGATCACAAAGATCTATAATAGTTTGGTATATTTTATTATTATATAACCTATTGCTGGTTAGCTTATTATTCAAGTTAAATGTATATATTTTATGATAAACTATTTTTTTTCTATTAATATTACAAGTTTTAGCTTCTAATATCATTGGCAAATAAGAAAACCCAGGGAGGGTGTAAAATAGGTCAATAATAAAACAATTTTCTCTGGTATGTCAAAAAATGTTAAATTATATTTTTTAGTTAGGGAAAAATATTACAATAAAATGATATTATAATGGGTTTGAAGTGCTCATTGAAATATTTTTAAAATTATAAATGTACACAACTGTGCCATCAATATACAATGATCACTATGAATGGAGGGTTCATAAATGAAGACCCTTCTAACCACCCTAGTTCCACATTGTCTGAATATTTATAATATATCATATTAATAAGAATTATAATAAGAGTTATGAGATGCAACATTTATTTCCTTCAATTTATGGTTGCTAAAAATATTTATGGTAATTGTTTTATTTATTTTTTATTCATAAGATTATTCAAATTTCTATATTAATACGGTAAATATAAATGTTAAAAGATTTAATGAGAAAAAAAATTGTTGATGTGAATAATTAAAAACAGAAAACAAGTTTTATATTAGTCAATGTTTCATGATTACATTTTTCCCTTTTTCAAGACCTAACATTTACAATAAAATACAATTATAAACAACTATAATTAATTCAAATCTACATTTGAAATATTACTATATTGAAAAAAATATTTCAAAATATTGTTATCAAATACATAATTATAGATACAAATATTATTACAAAACTATGATATATTCTATGAAAATTTATATATCTAAGCTTCAATATCACCAATTACATATTTAAACAGATAATGATAAATTTAAATATGCAGGTATTTTCTATTTACTATTATTCTTTATTATGACATATATATTATTATAATACATAATAGTAAATACAACATGTTAACAACTCCGCCATTTGCAAATAATTTATAAAAGAATAACATATCACTGTATCATTCTAATATACTACTTATATTGGAAAAATAAGTGGACATACAAAATAATATACTTTGATATAAGCAGAACTAGAAAAAGAACATATAAAAAATAAATCACCTTTTATTAAATTTATTAAAAATAATATTATAATTTATAATAAATTTACGATATTACAAAACATGCAGCATCCATATTTTGACTTGTTTATGCTTTGACCTGTTATTTTAATGTATACAGAATAATTTCCAATTATGTATAATGTCTGGGTTAAAATAGTGTATTTACTGAAACAGTCATATTTAAATGTATAGTAAAAACCAAAAATAGATACAAATCTTATTACAAATATTTTACTATACTAGTTAGTTTTAAATAAAAAATCATGATAATTAACTAAAATTATATTGTACTGTCTGGGGTAAAATACTGTATATATGTCCAGCACAATAGCCTGTATATTGTAATTAACCCAGACCATCTGGTGTAATAGCCACATTGTTACAGTATATAAATATTCATAAATATACATTTAAAGCATAAATTTAATTACATAAGTATTTTTAATAGTTTTTACTAAACTACATAAGATTAATTAATAAAATATATTTTAATATTCTATATATATGCCAGTGTATATAATGTTATTGTTCTGTAAAAGTATATTTCTATATTATTTGAGGGTTTTAATTGATAGTAATCATACTTCAAAAATACTAAAGTGCTCTATTTGTGATTTTAAGGATATGATTTGTTATATATTGCCATATATAGTATATTTTTGTTCTGGCTAAATGTCCCTAATTTTTAGTGTGTATAATTAATAAAATAAACAATAGTCTAATTATGATCCTGGGGCCTGAGTATTCATATAGCATAGACATAGTTTATTAATTTATGTTTTTACAATAAATATATTTCATTGTTAATAAAAAAAATGCTACTAACATTTAAAAATAGAATTTATTTCTTTATTTAACTATATACATCCATGATAAAATCAATAAATATGCATATACATGTAAATTCGGTAGAAAACATTAAGAATATATCAAAGTCAATTTCTATCAGAGTGATTAAACATTATTTATACTGTAATAAAATCAAAAGTAATTAACTGTTTCATTAACGTAAACTAATAAAAGATTCACAATAAATGACAAGATACTTACTTGGGTTATATGTGACGTAATACTATAATTATTTCACTTCCACGCAATATGACGTGTAAATCTAATGCGTGAACAGAAGCATAAAAAAAACCAACCTTAAAACATATGGTAAACAGCTGATAATTACCAGTTGACATTGACCTATTTTAAAAAGTTGGTTTACTAAAACAACATAAACTTTATTAGCGATTTATTTTGAATTTTGAGCCTAAATATTAACATTTACGAATAGGACATATATTAACTGGAGTAATTAAATCAATTTATAAGATTTGCGATTAATTATTTTTTGCATTTGTTTTGCTAATATTTTTATTTATTATAATTTCTCAAGGTTTTACTGATGAAAGCAAATAAAAAAATTAAAATTCTTGCGTATATTCCTGCATGTGTGGTAAAAATTAATGTTATAATGGTTATAGAATTTGTAACATTTTCCAAAAAATACTTATAAAGATATTTTGTTAAAGTGTACTGCTTGCAATATATTTTTATTGTAAAACTTTAAAAGACGCTCAAAGTTTACGACAATGTTATACAAGGATCAGCAATTGGTCCAATTACTAGCATTACAATAAGGACAGAATATCTACAGCCTCAATCCAGGGGAACTGAATATCTAAAATACGCCGATGACATCTTGCTACGTTATTGTACCTAGCACTAATACCAACACTAGAGAGGTTGAAATGAAGTACTATAATACAAGAATAGGCTAAAAAGAATAATTTAAACCTCAATGAGATAAATCTCTAGAAATGGTAATTATGTACCTATCCACAATTCCGAAAACTCAAATCCTCCAACTATGTCAGGGATAAAGAGAGTGACCGAAATTAAGGTCTTAGGAATCACCATCACACACAGTCTGAAAACGAACTCCCACACCGGAAATGTACTATCTAAATCAGCTCTTACAGAAAACCTACATAAAGTGTATAATTCGTGAAAGAGCCGTTTCTTCGCAAGTCCATAAAATTTGAAAACACGAATAATTCGAAAGCATTCTCATAATTAAGTTAATTTTTTAGTTTATTAAATTCACGATTCACAAAAATTAATTAACTAAAAAGTTACCCGTTTCTTAACTAAAAATTTTAGTTAACTTTTGAGCAGGGAATACTTTTGAGTTAACTGGATAGTTAAATTAAAAATTAAGTATGCATTTCAAGAACAATTTATAGCAAAAAAGTTAACTAAAAAATTAAGTTACCGACGTAGAAGAGTTAACTAGTAAATTAAATGGCGTACCTACATGTTGTGTATTAAAATCGAGCACTACAACGATCGTAGTGGGTTTATTCGAGTTTTATTCGGGTTTATTCGATCCATGAATACCCTTTCTTGAGAAAAATTCTTGAGAAAGGGTATTCAGGGATCGAATAAACCCACTTAATGGATATAACGATTTGGAATTCTTACAACGATATCGTCTAGATAGGAATGCTTTTTTTAATTATTTTACATAACATTAAAAATCATCTGAAACGCCCTACAGACAGAAGCTGTGCTATTCCATCTACATTACAATTATGCATTGCTTTGCAATACTATGCAACAGGATCTGTCTATCGAACTGTATGTCGGTGTATTGTGTCTGTGTCGACAGCACTGTGCAATTCTGTTAACTTTCGGATACATTTCCCAACGGATTTTGCATCACTGAATACAACAAAGCATGGCCCTGGTCTACGAAGAACCTAAAGATATTATACAAAGAGTGCTTTTCAAAATTTTTTAAAAATAATATCTCCCATATTAATTCCTTTAAATTGACTCTTTAAGATTGATTAATTGAAATGGTTCTCATTTCAGTTTTATTATTATTTTTTAACATACTTGTAAACAATTTCAAATGCTTTCTGTCATTTGTAATTTTCAAATATGCGATATAATTATACATACTTATTTTGTTACCCGCATACTTCCACTTTAATGGCCCGCTTTTACTTTGACTTTGGCCCAAATTCTTCATATAAATAAATATGTCGATGATCGTGAAGCGAATAATTTTTAATTATTTTTAAAGAACAATTGTAATCCATTAATTATGTGCGAACAATCAAGTTACCTATATATAGTAATTCTAGTCGGAATGGTAAGTTAATTTGTACAACTTGGTTGCAAAAAGTTCCAAATGTACCAAATATTTTCTTTAATCATAAACCGTTAGAAATGCAGAATAGAAATAGTAATGTCTATAAATAAATTAATTCGATTCAATTATATCTAAAATGTATCTGTATTTTTGTAATATTAATTGATACCAAATACAATCAGTAGAAAAACTTAAAATTTAATTTAATTAAATATCGAAATGAATCGATTGGTTTAATTATATCTAAAACTATTTTTAAATATTTTTAAATGTTCAGGTTCTAAATACGTACCATCCTAGGTCGAAAAATACGTTACATTATTATATCAAATATTTATATAATTATATCTAATATTTATAAAATATTTATAATACCTATAGTATTTTTACAAAATATTTACAAAATTTGTGTAAATATTTATCTAAATTCTCAATATTTTTGCCCAAAATTCCAATATATTTATGTTCAATTAACACCACTAGAAAACTATTTATTGTGCATGTCATACATGCACGTGTAATATTTGTTATTTAGTAAAATAAACATTCATTTAAGATTTAAAATAACATGTGCGTACTTAACATGTCCCAATTAAAAAATTACAAAAATTTATATTCTAAAGAATAGTTTATAATGGTGCAGTCATTGTCATAGTATTATAGGGATATCACTCCCCCATTAATTTTTGCTTCTTAGAATTAAATTGATCAATATTTCGAATTTTTTATTGTGATTTTATTTTTATTCTTTTAATCAACCAATGTGTAGGAATTTCGAATATTAGCCGCGAACGTTTTTTGATATGAAAAAAATGGCTAATTCTTTCGAAATTGGAGTAAATCTTCGAGTTACTGAATGTCTTGACAGAGGAAGTCGAAATTATATGGAAGACTTTTCCAGGTGTTATTTTGAAAGAGACAAAGATAATATTGTTTTTGGTTTTTTTGCTGTGTTTGATGGTCATGGTGGTTCTGATGCTGCAAGTTTTGCTAAGCAGCATTTGGTAGACGAAATTAAGGCAGTTGAAAAATTTTGGAGTGATAAAGATGAAGATGTACAATCTGCCATTAAAGAAGGATTTTTGAATACCCATCAACTTATGTGGAAAGAAAGAGGTGAGTTATTTGTCTCCCGTTTTGTGAGATTGATTTGGTGTGCCTTTATTTGCAGTGAGACATGTCATGTGGGCTGCATCAGTTGTGCAGGTACATAGAGGCAGTAGCTGATCCAAGGGGGAAAATTTAGGGGTATACACCCACGCTCAGACTCAAATCAATAAATATATATATCACTTTTTGTCACTAGATAAATATAATATTTAGCCATGGCATAATATGCAGAGAGATTGTTCTGAAGGTTTACAGTCAAAATCTAACCAGTATATATTATAGTTGTATATTAAAATGACTGACTGACTGGTAAACAATAAATCATTCTAGTAAAGTCAAAGAAATATATTGCAAATTAAAAAAATTAATTTCTAAAAGTATGCATATAAATTTTACATCATACATCTGTCTTCAAAATGCTATGAAGCATGACTTTCAATCAATTTCATCTAAATTATTTGTGTGAATATTTACCACTTTGTCATCAGATTTTGTTTTTATACTCTTTATAATTGAATTAAAGATTATGTAAGAATAAATATGGTATTCAAAGATAAACATGGTTTTTACCAAAATAATATTTAATCATGACTCAATTTAGTAAAAAAAAAATCAATTTATTTAAAATTTTTAGTGTTTTAAAAGGAAAAAAAATTAACATTTAAAATTATTCCTGACCTATAAATATTTGTTTTAACTACAGGGGTGGATACAGACTATTTATTTAGGGGGAATCCAGTTAAAAAGGGCATTTAGGAAAATTTGATCTCAAAAATTAATAATTTATTTACAACAATAACATGTGAAACCATTTTATGTAGGTATTATTTGTCACTAAATACCAGTAAATATTTT
>JAUZND010002341.1:0-12919 GCA_034780555.1 Coelogynopora nodosa
CCGAGGGGGTAGTGCTGCGGTAGTTACGAGTAGGCCAAATGAAAATCTGACCATTGTGGCAATCCGGCGGTTGAGGGTTGCGGAGTTCACTTCGTCCTTTGAGACAGAGGTGGGCGCCTTGGGATTGGCAGTGAGATGTCTTGAGACTGAAGGGCGGGGCGGTCGTTATTTGATCTGCTCCGATAGTAAGTCCGACTTGGCTGCTTTGAACTGCAGGACATCTTGCTGCAACCCAGACATAGGTTTAGTGAGATCTTCTGTGATGCGGGTAGATGGCCCGGTTCTCTACCAGTGGATCCCTAGTCACTGCTGTGTTCATGGTAATGAATCTACGGACATGGAGGCCCAGGAGGCTACTATCGGCCCACGGAACGATGATGGGTCGCAAGACCCTGCCCCGGTGTCTTTCATCTTTCAGAGCGGCCAGGTTCCTTATTAGGAGGGCATTCGTTGACCCCAGGCCTACCCATGAGCGCACTCACCTCGTATTCACCGTCATGTCCCGACTGGCGGGCTTACCATGGCGCATTGAGACGATACGATGATAGAGCATCTCCGGAGTGGGCATTGCTGTGTGTTGGCAGCATACCGAGTCCGCATGCTTCCTACGTGTCCTCATTGGGATGAGGAGGAGGAGGAGACTCTGGAGCATTGGCTTCAGGAGTGTCCGTCGCACCTTGGCCTGCGGCTGCGAATTTTGGGGATTGGAGGCCTCTCTTGGCCATATTGGCGGAGGACCCCGTAGCGGTGGCCTCGTATATGCGGGGGCTTCGGCTCCACTGACGGGTATACTGCCTGAACACAAACACCAACCACATGACATAAAGAACAACATCAAATCCACTTACAAATATCGCAGTACAGACCATTGAATATTTGGCACATAATCTCTGCAGAAACTCTTCCCCTGCCTTAAAAAATACCAATATTTTATTCGCCCCACAACTCCAAATACATGCCCAGTCT
The DNA here is from genome assembly GCA_034780555.1 of Coelogynopora nodosa. Taxonomy (NCBI): domain Eukaryota; kingdom Metazoa; phylum Platyhelminthes; order Proseriata; family Coelogynoporidae; genus Coelogynopora; species Coelogynopora nodosa. The sequence goes on from JAUZND010002341.1 coordinate 967, forward strand.
GCTGTCAAATATCACACGATACCAAGCACTTTTTTATCAGCCCATCCTACACTAAAAACCTTACACCCGTTGACCTTTAGTCTAACCCACTTGGGATCAGTGGCTTCCTTTTCGATACTGGGAGAGTGGTCTTGACTACAGGGCTGGGGCTTACAACAGCAACAACAATATCTAAGCTAAACTTTCAAATGTCATGTCAAAAAGGACTCACCAATGAATTCAGTAAACTTGTGAGGATACTCTAAAATTAAATTATCAAGGTCAATCAAGCCATAAGCGCTCCAGTATAGGCTTTGTACAATCTCAAACAAACTGAAAGAAAAAACATTATTATTTTAAAAATCATGTCATAAATGTTATTGGGTGAAGATGTGTTATTTCCTACAAACAAATTATGTAGAATTCGACAATTGCGATTGCCACATGCTTAAACATTATTATGAGTAGGCACAAAAAGGAAAATTCTGAAGAAAAAAAAGAAGAAGTTTGTAACAAGTTTTGTTGTATCAGATATTTTTGTATAAGCTCAGGCTATACTTTCGTTTATGCAATGCATACAATAGATTAACATTAAAAAAAAAATTTAATAGGCAATAGCTGATAATTTTGAAAATGTTACTAAACTTGTTCATATTTACATATTTTACATAAATACATATATACACTATCGATCGTGAGTGGAAACGATCGAATAATGAAAATTATTGCTTTATTTCATTTATTTATGTTTAATTTAATTTAATTACTATTCATATCTTTTAACAAAATTTACGCTTATAATTTACTCTATAGTACTTTTCATTAGCTCATGCTAATACACGTTCAATATGCTAACACGTTAATACTTACTTTGTAAAATATCGACCTCTAGTAGCACAGTATTGATATAGATCAACGTTGTTATCCGGGTCGTAGTATTGAATCTCCTGCTTGGAACACATCTTCTTCCGCTCGTTCGAATAGAACCAGAGCAGCTGATTCAGCCCGCAGGCAAAGGCTACCAACACCAGCATGTATACGCAGAAAAACTTGAGAATATCGTTGAGCATTCGGCCGAGCGAAATCTGCAGCGGGCCCAGGTGTGGATTGACGGTGAAGATGTAGACGAGCTTGAGTGTACTGAAGATATTGGCGGCGGCAAAAAGGCATTCCGAGATGAGAGTAGGATCGTATGAGTCCCAGTCGCGGCGGAGTACTTTCTGTTGGGTTGTACTATTTTGATTCTAAAATAGAAAAAAAAGTATTCGAAATTATTATTAAAAATAGTAATAATGATGGAAAGTTCATGATTTTCAACGCGATATATCATTTTCAACTTAAAAAATTAACTGTTATATTACTATAACAAAATGAAATTAACTTTAGCATGAAAAAAGTATTATATTCGAAAGAAAAACCACATTAAAATTTAAAGTTTATTACAATTAATACAAAATAACCAAGCTTTTACCTTTCATCAAGAAGGCATAATCATGGTGTGAATATTACAATTCCTTCTTGATGAAAGGTGAAAGCTTGGTTATTTTGTATTAATTGTAATAAACTTTAAATTTTGTTGTGGTTTTTATTTTGCATTCCTCACAGTGACCATTACTTGTCTTTATTTATCATTATATTTAAATTTGAATAGATGCAATATTTTTAAATTATGTTTTTAGGTAATATATATTACATATATATATACAATTAAAAAATAATAATCACAATATGTGTTTATTGAATTTTCAGAAGTTTTCACATCTTGGTCAAACTCATGTGTAATATTTAGAAAGAGAAAACAAGGTTTAAATTGATCGATGTTTCAGGAATATATTTCCCTTTCTCAAGATATAAAATTTGCAATAAAATACAATTATGAAAAGCTATAATTAATTCAAATATACATTTAAAATTGATTTGAAAATATTAATATATTGAAAAAATTTATTATAGTAAATTACGGTACACTTAATTGAGATAAATAATAAATAACTTTTTACAATGTGAATAAAAAATTTCCAAAAATGATCTAAATTTTGCTCATCTCTAAGTTAAGACCAGTTGGGGATAAAGTCTTATACTTTAAAATATAAAAATCTTCACTTTCTCTCCATGTTATTTTGTTTTTAAATATACCACTTTCTAAAATATATAGCTCCAAATCTCTTTCTATTATGTAATCCGATTGTCCAAAATGAATTATCATGCGTGTCTTCTAATTTTTCACCATTTTTAATTTATTTTATTTTATCTTAATGTCCATTTAATTTTGTGTTTAGTCTATTTTTGGTTTATCAAATGTACCATAAATTGCACTTTTTACAATGCAATCCATATATGACATTTTAAGAATTACGTGAACCTCCTTTTCTTGTTGTGTGTTTTTCTTTAATTTTTGTAATTTACATTTTCAATTAAATGATGGCAACATTTACAATTTTTATGCCGCATTTATATGCTTTATTAGGAAATAACTTACTATTAGAGCCAGAGTGTATTGAACTGTATTTCAAATTAGGTTGCCTTTAAAAAGCAAGTATTGGTGTTCTAAAAAATTATTTTAAGTCTTTCATCTGATGTAAGTATGTTCAAATGTTTACGGAGAATTTTATCTAAAGAACGAAGTTGAGGATGATACTGTATGAGACAAAGAATTCTAGATGTTGGTGTTCTATTTTTATAAGACAATATCTCATTATTGAGGAAACCTCGTTTAAAAAAATTTCATTTCATTTCATATGAACTCTTAAATAAATCTTGTTTATTAGAGCATATTCTTCGGATTGTCATCAGTAAATAGATAGGCGAAAGCCAGGTACTAAGCATATTTAGTAGCCAACACATATATAACATAAATGAACAAGGTGTAACTACTAAATATAAACAGTGTTGCCACTCTTTATAAAATAAAAATTCGGCGGAAAATAACACTTAGGAGTCCAGAGACATAGGGGTCCAGAGACAGAGCGCACGGTGGGAGATAGGGGATTACAAATTTAAATAACTAGTTCGCATTAGCATTAGCAATCGCAATCAACGCATTATAAACAATCTGATTAAAAATACAAATAAACACATTAAATATGATATCAAAAAATTGCTAAATATTCACAACAAAATAGAACCATAATCATTTATGGACAGGTAAAAAATCAAATACGTGCAAAGCTAGAAAAAATGTTAATCGTTTATTTTCAGTCTGAAAAACAAAATATGAAAATGTAAAACAATGTAATGACATAGAGTCATAGCTACTATAATACTTCACCCCTTCAGCCTTAAGTTTTTATTATTTAAAATAGACTTTATAAAAGAATTCCCTCCCAAAAAAAAGCAAAATCCGGACATTCCGGCCGAGTGGCAACACTGTATAAATATGCTTCAATGTTATTCAATACTAATAATTTAATTTTCAATATGTATTACATGATCTGCTTTGGTCCGGACCAGGTAATAATATAGATTTTTAAAATCATGTGCTTTTGATAAATAGATAACTATAAAACTTGGCAGAATAGTTTATATTTTTATTATTTTGTATTATTTTATATCAATGAAAAATATTTCACAAGAGTCCGCTATTGTTTGAGGTTAGGATAACAATTTCATTTTTTTTAAATATACTCGGTTGTTACTGATCCGAACAACATCTATTATAATATATATATATAGTACTCATTATTTTGTCTAAATAATATTTTGATTTTGAGAAAAAATTATCGCAAAATTTCGAATTCTTGATTTTCATTGGTTGTTTAATATAGTCGATATCCAAACCGCAAATTAATATTTTTTATCATAAAGAAAACTTTTAAAATATTTATAACGCTATTATATAAACCCATATTACAAACAAAACGAAAAAATAAAAGATAACGAAAAGTATCCAATTTATTAATAAAAAGATTTTTGCTATTTTCAAAAATGATACATTTTCAGAAGCCTGTCACGTGACCTAAAGGTTGCTAAAATAATCGCAAAAAGTGTTATTCACAAATTTGAGCATAATTAAATGTGTCGTTTTTCTCAACAGTTGGATGATATGTGGTCAGGCAGTTTTTGGGGTGTGCAACCCCTCAAAGAGCGGTGAAATTAAATGGTTAAGTGCCGTGATTCGTGAATTTCATTTGCCACAATATTTCAAAGCACATTAACGTTATTTGACGGAAATAAATATACTCACCTTAACATAGGCCACTACCCTGAGCGAAATAGTAGCAACGTAAAGAGAATTGGTTGCAAAGTCAAGAAGGTTCCACATGTCATGGATGTAGCTTTTGACGCCGTCATACCACAGTTGTTTCACTTCCTGCCAAATAAAGCCTGCCGATTGGTGAAACACAAATGAAATGACAGAATCGGTCAGTTATATATTAAATTCACAAATACGCTAATAAGTATGTCAATGTCATCAATGTATGCATATATACGTAGTATGCATTTCTCTGTTAAATAATTTATGTTTTATACATATATAAATTAAACATCCACTTCATTTCTTTTAAAATGTAAAGCAAAGCAATCTGAAACAATTGCTGGATTATTTGATTTTTGGGTTGTAATTGTCTATATAACAGATAAATTATGTGAAATATTTAGAATGAGAACATTAGTCACAATATATATGTTCGCGAATAATAAAAACTTTAAAAAATTTTTTTTACAAAGCAACACAAATTTCAAATAACTACATTATTAAATTAATCTACTATGCGATAAAAGTCTCTATTACAATAGGCAATGTGTTGCCGACAACTTATCCCCCGGGAAATTTGTGGCATAGCGTAACAGAATATACTGACAACTTATTGCTGGAGTAGAAGTCGTCTCTACTTTTTGCTGTCAACTTTTGATCTAGTCTGATTGGAGCGGTTTACCAAGGAAATAACACCGATACTTAAATTGAAGCAGTAAAACAAAACAAGTAAAATGGTTTTTTTGTTGTATACGCAAAACAAAATTATAATGAATTAAAAAATTTAACATGGCAATTTTTATTAAATTGTTACCTGGAATGATGTAAAACATGCAATTTTCAAGTCACTAATATGTATATTTATTTATTTATAATATTAAATTATATTATATTAAAATAATTGTATACTAATATAAAAGATGTATAATATTATAATATAATATTATATAATATACTAATATTATAATATACATTATATTGTATATTTTATGCACATAAAATAATTTAGTTTGTTGCATAATTTTTTTTAAATAAATTTTTTGAAAGATGTAATCGGTATATATATTCATTCATTTATTTATATTTATAAATAAATATATTATTAAATGTTTATAAGTATATTAAATATAATGGTATTAATATATGCATTCGAATAGTTCAATATTATGATATATAAAACGTTTAATTTTGAATTATTATTTAAATATTTATTAAAAATATCATAATAAAATTGTTAAAAACCAAAGCGATATATTATATATATTTCATTACATTAACTGAATAAACATGTATACTAGTTCCGTGAAAATTGCATATTTTACATTCTAATTATAATTTGACACAGTCTCAAAAAGACTTCATTTTACGTTTTAAAGAAAGCAGGGTAACAATTTATTAAAAATTACTATGTTCATTTTTTCATTATAATGTGTGATGAGTATTTAATAAAAATAGAATGTTTTGTTTTATTGCTTCAATTTAAGGATCACTGTTATGTTCTTTGAGAAACCGCGCCAATCAGATCAAAAGTTGCCAGCAAAAAGTAGAGACGGCTTCTTCTCTGGGAATTAGTTGCCAGTAGGCTATTGCACTATAAGCGATAAATTGATTGGATTATAAGTTGCCAGTTTCAAATTGCCTATTAAAAGGGGCTTAACAAATCTTAAATTATTTTTTATTGATATTATTTATTTATATAATTTAAAAATTATTAAATGTCGTTAAAATTCACAAAATAGAATTTAACATCGGTGTATTAGTAATTTATCATATTGATATTCAACAAGAAATTTAACAAGAACAATTATAACAGAAAAATAAATATTGTTAGCATTAGCATTATCGTACTAGTTATCGTTCTTACGTAATACTAGGCCTTCATTACAAAACAAATTTATATTAATTATATAAATAATTATTTGTTATATGTTATACGAGTAGATAGATAATTAATTAATATAATATATATATAAAAAAGTTATTATTATATTTTAAATACTTATAATTAATTATTATTTTATTTTATTATATAATTTTATACATATAAAATATTTTATTATATATATATTATAATTAAGGCATTTATAAAATATTAATTTCAGGCAAAATAAATTGACTACAAAAAATATTCCTAAATGTGAATCCGTTATTATACAGTGAGGTTAACTTAAGTGAGGTTAACATATTAAAGATTGCCAAGTTCCATAAAACAAACCTCGAAATATTTTCATCAACATATAATAAATTATATAAAAATATAACAAAATATCGATTAGTCGATTATTCATGTTATTTTCTTTTCATTTGTGTTATTGATTTCATGTTTTAATTTATTAAGCAAAATGATCCATCATTATTTAATATATGTTTTGTATCATTTGATTCAACTAGAACCACGTTTGCATTAAAAAGATTTCATGATAATTTCCCAATTAAATATGCGTAAAACAAATAAATTAAAGTGTTTCTTACCAGCTATATATACAATAATTACCCATTCAACTGCCGTAGGTGGATTGCCGCGAAGGTCTTTAATTCCTTCCGATGAAATATATTCAATTCTCAGTGCCGAGAGAATTAGAAGTACTAAAAGGATAATGCAGATATTTGTAGATAATACACTATTTATTACAATACTCTTAACAATTAAATTTGATTGGTCGAATTTTATAACGTTTTAGTGATGAACTATATAGCATGAATATTTCATGATATAATTATAATCAAACGAAAATCAAAAGTTCTTAAAATATGTCATTCAAAATGTGCGTGCATTTTTCAAAGACTTCCAAATACATTGATTTTACAATTAGAAATCGTATCAGCACAATTTAGGAAAAATATCTTAAAATATGTTTCATGATATTAGTTAGTGATATTATTCGTTTATGAGCATCTTGGAGGAAATTACCTTAAGCTGATTAATAATAGCCTACTTTTGTGTCTATGAGTGAGTCGAGTTGTGACAATACAATCTAGTGGTGTGTATAGTGCCCATTAGGATCATAGAAGGTAGAAGTTTGGCGGAAGTGTTGCCGCAAGGTGCTTTTGGCAGTCACAAGATCTTGGGAGATGATTATTTCTTTAAAGTATGAGCTATTGGATTTTTCAGCATCATATAACCGTTCTTGACCTGACGGCAGGTTGTCGCGTGCGAAGAAGAGTATTAAGTTAAGCAATAATAAAAAAGGAATTTCAAGTATGGAATGAGTCACAGAGAAGGACGGGCGAATCTTTGGTGACAGTGGAAGAGATGGTGGGAGAGGCAGTAGCATAGACAAAGATGATGTTGAGCCTCCTGTCCAGAAGTTCAATCAGTAGGGAACCACACCACAGTGGCATTTATTCAGTCCCGGGAGTCGATCTCGACTTAACGGCACACCGTAACCAGGTAATGAAATGATTAATTGTCATGAAATAAAAGTATGGTTATACTGTTTTAATAGACAGGAAATACTTGTTTTTAAATACGCTCGTTTAATAACAAAAAAGCGTAATAATGTTATTTTTTCCTCGTTTAATCATATCGATCCATTAATAAAAAGTGTGTGTGATAGAAGGCATAAATGACCACAATTATTAGTCAGAACTATAATTCATAATAACTTATTGTAAATTAAAAATCTACAAATATTGGAAAAAAAGTTACTAAACATGCTATAAATAATTAGTTCAATCTACCGATTTTTATTGATTTTTACTCAATAGACTAATAGTTTAATAATAAACATAATTGAAATTACATTTGAGAAGTTATGTTGAATGTTTCACAGTAAATGACGATATAAAACAGCCAACATAATGGATTGTTTTCAAACCAGTTGTCCATTTATTACAATTGTTTATCAAATTGTTAAATCCATACATTAAAAAAGTAAACATGTAAACATTAAAACACTTTTAAATTTGATAATATACATACATCTTTATTTTATTAATACAAAGCTAAACTCCAGGTACGTGTAGGTTAACTATTTTCAACAAGTAAAATTAAATTGTTTTTCACATTAATGTAAATACGCTACTAACATACAGGTGGATTGTAATTAAATTAAACGATGATATCATTGAAAGATGTAATTGGCTGCTTCTTGTGCTACGGATTAATAAATACTGTTGAATTTTATTTATTTTCATATAAGTAAATATATTACAGTTGTTTATAATTTTCCAAAGTGAATGTTACAATATTATAATACTACGTTTTATAAAGTATATGTAGTAACATATAAATATATTTTGTTCAACTAGTATACAGTACGTAATTTTAATAAATTAGCACTATATTATATATTAAAAAAGGATGGTCATATTGAAAGATAGTTATTTCAATTTTGTTTATTATTATGAGCTTATTTTTCAATTAAATTAAGGTATTATCATATTGTTTGACTGTTCTATAATAATCTTCGTTTACATTATAATTGACTAAACCAAAACTTTATTTGAAACATATATAAAGTTTAAATGTCAATTTTTAACCTGTATACAGTTAACGTTTTAAATATAAATTTTAGAGATTTGGTATCAATATATTGGTAGTTTGAAATCAAATGGAGGTAAGTAACATTTGTAACAATATATAATGATAAAAAAGCACCACGTATGCCACCTAAATGAAAAAAGGGTAAATTTAATTTTCCTGCATTTCACACTCACGTAAAAAAGTTAAGTACGAAGCACTGTGACAGAGAAATTTTATAAATGGCTTGCGCATTATATTTCCACCGCGGCTTTTGGGGGCAACCAAATAAATTGTACAAATCACTGGAAATAAAAATGCGATGCCAAAAATCATTCCCGCTTTGAAGTAGAAGGGTCGACGTCGAAATCCTGGCAGTCCCTCATACCAGAGCGATGCAAGGAGTTGTTGACAGTGGGGATGTGCAACAAACTGCAAAAAATGAGTTGATTATTCTTGTGTCAGTGTTCACATGATAAAAACAGGTTAGTTAGAATTGATTTTAAATCCAGGATGACATATTTAGTGTCGATAAAATAATAATAATGACTTAAAGCGTTACAATCTATGAAACATATACGCGGTCGGTTATTAATCATTAACCGACACAATGCATCAAAAACTGAAAATTAATCAAAAAATATTTTCTAATACAACAGCTTTACTGTTAAGTTTAGCAAGAGGCATCATAAATTTAAAATAAAATGCTATCATCAAATAAATGTCCACAGTCGTATAAATATTTATCGATTAAAAAAGCTAATACATTTTGTGTCATATCCTATTTTACTTATATTATTATAACACATTCGTGATATAAGTGTAAATAAATTTATTTTTGTCTATAATGACAGTGAAACTATTTGGTAGAATAGTGTGTAAGTTTATTAACAGCTATATCCGGAGGGTACAGGGGGTGTTAAAGGATTGTGAAAGAACCCCGTTTAGTATACTCCGTCGTTAGTTAGCAATTCCATACCTAAATATAGGTACATATTTTGTTGAGTTTTGTACCCTCAATTTGTCAATATTAAAATTGAAATAATGGATATATGATGCCCTATTTCTTATAAAAATGATTAAGAAACGATCTCGAATCTCTATAGTTTGATTTATTTACAGTTTCACAATTTAACATGTAGTAAACCTTTTCGATAAATCAATAAATTTAACTAAACTTTAAAAGAAATCCATTTATATATTTATTTGTCATTTGGTCATATTGACCATTCAAATATATATGTATATCTGAAACATGGCACACATTTAAATCATCCTAGATAACTACACAATATTATCTATCCTACATCTAGACAAGCAGTCCATATATTTTTTTATCAAAAGATTTCAAATTCGTACTATATAAAAAACGAAAATATTAGTAGAAAAGACATTATGCTAACTCTTATCTATCGTGCATCTTGTTACATCATTTCCAAAAAATAACAATATAACACTAAAAAAATATCCACTATTCCATACTATATAAGACCAAATAGGACCATACAATACATACCTTTTTTTGTTTGTACTTAATTGCTAATTTGAGTCGTGCGAGGTCGTTCATGTCCACCCTACTCTCAAACTTCTTATCCGACATGTTCTTCTGCCCGCTACCTCCGCTGCTGTGGTTGAGAATAATAGCTAGCTCTTCCGAGCCTCTCGTCTGCTCCAACAGGGCTGTGGAAAAGTTCTGCCAATTCCAGAGGGTTGCAATAAACGGATGCACAATTTTAATATTATTTGACAACACATTCAAGTGGAGCTATAGACTAAATACGTATACTTTTCCCCCTACATTAGTAATATGGTCACATAAATAAAGTGGCAAATAAAGTACTACAAAAATTGCAAAGAAATTTTAGCGAGCGATACAATTATATGGTTGCATAAAGAAATAATTATTTGAGAACATTATCCTTATTAATATAATATATATGGATAGTTATACATTATTTTAATCTTTCTATACATATTGAATAAAATAACAATATTACATTTTTTTAATAAAAAGCGTTTTTACCATATACGCTTGGAGTTGCAATATTATATTTTCGTCCGCAGTATTATTATAAAAGTACCAACTCACATACAGTAACTGTGAATATTATCAATGTCCATATAATACAATGCTTTTATAACTCTAAAATCAAAACAATACTATATTCTGTTGAACATAATTATGTTATCTAGAGGTTTATAACACTTATACGAAAACACCTTATACAAATGTATATCAATTTAATTAATAGTTATTTAATAGTTGTTTTTATAGATATATGATATAAGAGCAGGTTGTAAGCAAGTTGTAAGCAAGTTGTACGCGGTTGTAAGCAAGTTGTACGCAGGTTGTACGCAGGTTGTACACAGGTTGTACGCAGTACTACTTTACTAACGTATCATATCTTGGTTTCCTTTCAGAAAAACAATTTTGTATTTCTTATGATAAAAACGAGTTCAAAAATGAATCTATGAAAATGATAAATATATAATTATTTTCGAACATTAATGTGTGGCAACATTTAAGTTACAAAAAATAGAATATCGCTTTACAGTAAAGTAAGTAAAATAAATGTTGTACTTTTCGTATATAGATAGATAGTGAACTAATTGTTTGCCCTATATGTTTACTCTATGTAAGATTTATCACAAACAAAATAACTAATTTATAAGAGGAGCACAAACATAAATTGTGTTTCAAATTATTTTGATAACATTTTATTTCATTGGTGTTTTTTTATTATAATATAAGTATTTATTTATATGAGATGTGGGACGAAAACCAAATAGATTAAAATAAAACTAAAAAGGTTGTCGACAATTTTATATTTGGTAACTTTCGTTGTTGGTAAAACAATAGCCACCCTAGTCACCCCCCTGTATATCCGCACCTGAATATAATACAAGATAAACATAATACATTTTAAATATGAATACTATTGTTATATTTGATAAATTCATAATAATTAAAAATTATCCATACCAGTAAAAGTGATGTCAGTAAATCTGCAATGATTGATTTACAAAAAATTGGCTTAAGGCCTGTGCCCACCAAGCGCGACGCGACGCTCCTCAAAAAGTTGAAATACATACTTTTCAATGAACTAGCGCCTATCAAGCGCGACGCGGCGCGGCAAATGGAAGTTGAAATATTTCAACTTTTTCTGCGAGGCCGCGCGACGAAATTAATAAATTTATATAAATAGGCGTGTTGATAGTTATTCCTGGTTATGAATATGAAGTAACTTATGTAAAAACATTGAAATATCATTCTCTTTTTATTTTATGAGTACGTTATATTATATACCACATTTAAA
>JAUZND010002342.1:0-12919 GCA_034780555.1 Coelogynopora nodosa
TGGAAACGACCTTGACCTTGTTTAAATCGGCCAATAGGAAGCCATAGCAACCAAAAATCAAATACTCGATTCTGATTTGGCGCGAAAACTCAAAATAATTTTACATTTGTGGGGGGGGGGGAGTGGCCTAGATATACACTTTCCATACTACTACTGTATTTTTTATCATATTTATTCGAGTGATTAAAGCTTTTAAGCTAAATGCGGAAATTGAGAAATTAACTATTTAAAGTTAATTTTATTTATTATACTTACGTCCACATATTTGATAGATTTATTGAACTTACAGATTCGTTGACTGCATCAAACATGAATTCTTCAGCAACAGATAATTTCTGTGAAGTCGATTGTATAATGTACGGAATTGACATAAATCGTTCTGGAATGGTTTCCTTCAACAGCATTTTGTGATCCTCCACTATTTTTTTACGTACTCCCATGCCTCTGTACACGTCTCCAGTAAAATTGCTTTTATTAGGATTTTGAAGACACATATTGAATAGCTCTATTTTGAGCAAATCCACCAGTAAAACTGACATGGTTATTATACGAAAAGAATCAGTGGCGTTAGTGTCTCGAAACCTGTTTTGATTGATGACCTTAAAGACTTTTATACCAGATTCTGTAGTATAAAATTTAGTCAATGGAAAGTGTCCGTTTTCGTTTGAGACACCCCATTGAAATGTATTTTCCGTTAGAATTTTAATTAATTCATCAAAGCCATGCTTCAATTTTTCTGATGCATTAGTTTTGGACTCTTCCCTAATGAAATTTTTCAAATTTTCAAAAGTCAAATTCATGGAATCCTTGTCTCTACGAATGTAAATAATTGATTCCCGAATCTTATTTACACGATCTTTAAGTATATCCCCATTATAGAATGGTTGAAAATCATCTTCATTGTAGCATTGGTAGGTATCATCAGTACTACTGAACCTCTCCCATCGATTATCTGAAGATTACAAATATTGGATTTTCTGATATATTTAATAAATAATACTGCGTCATATTTAGTAATAATATATAAAACAACCATACATAAAATAACGATGCAATTTGGAGTATATTTTACAACAACAGAACATTGATGAGAGTCGCTTAAATATGAACATAATACCATCGCAGCGTGTTAGATGTCGACTATTTCATTTGAAATGGGACAAAGGAGAGCGTGTATGTTTTCCAAAGAGTTTTCAGTAAATGCATAATACGGTAAAATTGTCAATAATTATGTTGGTTCTGTTTGAACCTAACATTTTCACTTCAGCATGAAATCTACTTCATATCATATTAAATTTACAGCCAAACATTATGTTTAAAGTCATATGTCCAACACGCCTCGTCTGAACTAACTTTTAGTAAACCAACAGTTTGTATTTTCTGACTATTTCTTATACTACTGTCGTAACGTCAACAATAAAGTTGCCTTTTGAGTTAAATAAAATTATGTTACAAAAATTATTTTAAAATTGTATTATTATTATTATTATTATTATTATCATTTTTAATTAGTTTAATAATTTGTAAGACAATATTAATATGTGCGCTGTCATAATATATCAATCGAAAGATTATACTTAATTGTAATTTGTTGTCTATAAATTCTATTATAAACAAAAAACATATTATTATTATAAAAATATGTTAGTTTAGGACATCGAACGAATGCGTTAGAATGGTTTTAATAAATTTTAAAAGAGTAGAAAACGTATTATATTTAGCTCGAGTATAAAAGTGATTAATAAAATCAATAATACGCGCGCTCTTTAGACAACTGGCGACGAAATGAATTGTGCTTATTATTTATATACTACCAAATTTTAGCACTCCTACTCTTACTATTATTATACTCTTACTCTTAATATTATTAAACCTATACGTAAAATGATTACTCCTCTTTTGCGACTGAATCTAATTATAATATATTGACGGAATGTTTATTACTAAAATAAGGTAAATAATATATATATGTAACAATTGTGATTTCTGTATAAATAGTTTTATTTAATCGTGTCAGGATCTAAAAATTACATTTATTGGGAAGACTTTATAAAAGTTCAAAATCGATCAAATTAAAAAAAAACATATTATAGAATTAACAAAAAGATTATGAAATACTATCTGTTGAAAATGTTTCACTATTTCTATGTAGCATCGCTTTAATTATGTGGGGTATATGTTGATGTTTATGGTTGAAAACGTTTTAGAAATCCAACGCTATGGCGAAATATTTAAATATGTAAATTCTTTTTAATAATTGATGCTAGTGTCTTATTCCTTTAAACTTATGTTTATCAATTGTTCAACAAGAAATGTTTATATTAGTTATAAATATAATTGACTTACTGCTTGAGACTTTACCAGAAGATTCAGCCATAGTTTCACCAATTTAACATCTAATAATTAATATAATTGATGTTTCTACAAGCAGAATACTATATATATATATATATACAGCTGTTGGTAGGCTTAATTAACTATACTTAATTAACGATTTTAATAGATAACACCATGATCAGTCTGCGACATGCGACCGAAAAATGTGTACCCTGTACTCATAAGACGGACATCACTATAAGGTCAACTAATGCCAAAAGCAGTCACTAATTGAACAATACATTATAATGATATGTTATATAGACACACTCTACAGCCGAGTGAAGTATACGCATATGAAGTACGATGATCTATTGCAAATACTAAATTGTTGAGTCGTTCTATCTGAAAAAAGTGGTTGAACTCAGATGTGGTTATATTTACCTCATTTAATGGATATCTAAACAAGCATACAATTGTCACTTTCTACACTATTGTACATGATGTTTAACATTTACAAATCTAATTATTCATCATTTTAAAATACAAAGAATTTCATATATGTAACGGTGCAAGTCAGTACAAAGATAGGATGCTTCTTGTTCATGGTATGCTTCTGGTTCATGTTATGCTTCTTGATCTATTTCTAAATTGCAATACATTCTAATGCAATAGCTAACATAGGTAAATAGAAATATAAGAATTAAAAATATCACCGTTCTATCAGTAAATAATTTTTTTAAATATTTTAAAAAAAATGTTGGCCGAAAAATATTCATTTTTAATTTAAATTTATTTTAGGAAATTTATCTGAAATTAATCTGTATGTATTATCTGAATCTATAATAAACCGTGATCTAGAATAATACAAAATGTCTCTTTAAAATGTTATTTTGGATCACAAAAATAATTTTTAAAATAATATTTTGTCAATTTCTTTATAATGTGTTCGTTATAACTAATACGGTTTGAAATAATGGAGTTTCTAAAATATCTCGTGACAACTTGTTTGTTGTATTTAAAGATTTTTTGGTGTCTAATATATTTAATGTAAATTCTTAGACGGAATAAATAAAATATTAAAATGCAGGCCAAAACAGGTGTAATTATAATTATAAGATATTACAAATATTTTTGTTACGATTTATTAGACCTCTTCGAGTACAAAGGAGGAGCTTGCCATTTTATTGGATCTCTTCAGAAGCATGAGTATTTATTTGGATCAAATCGGAATAGCATCGACCACAACATTACAAACCTGGAACAACATTAAATCAATATATTTGATTGGTCACTGTATCTCGTAATGTATTTTTGATGTTATTCCGATTCGATGTTATTCCGAATAATAAATACTTTAGTGAAATGTTATAAAAAATAAATAGGCTCAATATTATTTGACATAATCGAATTTACATAATTAAAAATTATGTAATAAATTATGAAGATAATTTTTATGTATCTATTTCATAGTAAGATTGTACATTACGTTGTGGTTTATATTATCTTGTACATTCAAATGTCGTCAATTATTTAGTATTAAACTATATAAATAAAATAATAAACCCACATTTATATGTGAAAATTAAAAAAGACGCCTTTTTTTATTTTTAATAAAATTATTTTTTAATTTCACATTCAATACTATAACGTTGTACTTGATTAGTATATATTTGGATAAAAGATAATAAATATTTTTTTATATATTAAATAAATAAATTAGTAATTCATTATTTGACACTAGTACAAATGACTTTAGGAAAACTGCAGATTTATAACTTTGCATAATATTTTAATTTTTCACAAACAAAGGTAATGGCGTCAAAATCAAAAAGTAATGTAGATAAGTTTTTTTCTCTGTTTCTAAATAGTATGTTATGTTTTTTTTAAAGGTGTTTTTAATTTGTTTTAAAGATGTAAAATGGAGTGTTTTGTTAAAAGTTAAATATTTCTTTAAATTATTTTTTACAAAAATGAAGTATAATTAAATTTACGAATTAAAAATATATTAAAAATATCTTACTAAATCAACAACTTCAATGCATCGTATTAAAAACGACCTGACCCATTAATGTCGACATTTCAGGTTACCGTTTTATCGGTGACTTCACGATAGAACATCCAAGTCAGACGATGCTCGACCACGTCATGGCCATGATGACCGACCGAGGGGGTTGAGGCTGGGCACCGCTACTTGAAGACCACCATATGTCCGGGCGAGAAACTTTATCAACTCCCCAAGACCTGGCCACACTACACGTATTGATCTCCCCGCTTCCGCTGTTTGTCGCAGGCGGTTGTCATGGTTTCCCACTGATAACTGTTTGTCGCCTCCCTCCCTCTATTATCCGCTTGAATAAGTATTTCTGCACGATGGCTATACGATACGTATTGTGTACACGAATACGAAACAATGTTGAAGTTAATGTTATTTTTTATATAATTAATATGAATTTTTGTGCCGGAATTATTTTGAGTTGACTTAATTGCATAACACTCAATTAAGTGATGTGCCTATTATGAATATTTTATTCTATTTTTTATTAATTGAAAGCATTCTCGAGAGCATAAAAAATTAAGGTAAACTACCATTCGTATTACGACTGGTGGCTTATCACATTTCAAACACTAAACTATAGTATAAAAATTCCATTCTGCAATTTTACATATGAAAATATCGACGGTCTCCAGAGATTTTATAAAAAAACCTACATTTATAAAAGACCAGTAACGCATATTGTATGATAATATATCGTAAACATTTTTCTCAGTAAATCGTGTTCTAATATCTGATATTCACGCATATTATGTCTGACGTATGACGTATGACGTATATGATCGGATGGGGAGAGTCAAATTAACCTAGTGTGTTAACTTAATTGTGCAGCTAAATGGTGTTTATGTGTTAAATGGTGTTACGTGATGTTAAATGTTGTTAAGGCCAACTCTCCAAATTTTGTACAATAACAGCTGCCTTCATTGTTTCCCAGCCATAAAAGATAGAGTACTTGTATATACAATATACAACAAAATTTTGTCAAATTCATGACATATAGCCTATATAGTTAACATTTTCTGAAAAATTCAGCATTGCAGCTCATTTCTGACAAAAACTTGTGCAACATTGTTTGCTGTAAAATGCCCAGATTTCCCTGTTTCTATCAATTGATAAATTTTCTACCAAACAGAAAGACACTATAATTAGATGGTAGATATATAAAATAAAATAGGATTTTTAATTTGGGAAAATCAATATTAAAAAATCAAAAAAAATCACACTAGTTTGTACAAAATTAGGAGAGTTGGCCTTAAGTGGTGTGGAATGGTGTTAAGTGGTGTGGAATGGTGTTAAGTGGTGTTAAATGGTGTTAAATGGTGTTAAATGGTGTTAAATGGTGTTAAATGGTGTTAAATGGTGTTAAATAGTGTTAAATGGTCTTTATATGTTAAATGATGATTATGTGCTAAATGGTGTTAAATGGTGTTTCTGGTGTTTATTATGTTAAATAGTGTTTATTATGTTAAATAGTATTTATGGTGTTTCTGGTGTTTATTGTGTTAAATAGTGTTTATTGTGTTAAATAGTGTTTATTGTGTTAAATAGTGTTTATTGTGTTAAATAGTGTTTATGGTGTTTCTGGTGTTAAGTGGTGTTCATTGTGTAGTTTTTAAAGCAATTCCCAGATAATAGTGGTGAAAATAGCGCTAGTCCGGTGGTCCAGTGGCTAGTAAAAATTATGATTACTGGTCCTGTTGAACTAGTAGTCGTTTTCAAAGTAAGTGTAGTAAACATTTGGCCCGACTAGTGCTAGTTAAATCCTTATTTCCACCACTGGATAATACATATTTTGTTTTCCAAACAGACTCTTGTTTAACTGCATATTCACCGACCTGGGCTAATTATGATGCATTTGTAAGGGGGCAAAATAAAAGGAAATAAGTTGTTTTACCCTATTTGAACTATAATGACCAATGATATTATAGTTATACAATTCAGAATGCGAAAAAAAAAATTTACAGGGATGTATTTAAGTTATCAGTTATTTAATATCAACCTAAAATACTGAATTACAAAATGACAACCTTAGAAGATTTTGATTATATAGTTAACGATCAAACACCACTGGGTCAATTAGAAATTCTTTCCGTGATGCTGCTTCCAAAGTTAAAACACAGAATATGATAACAGAAGACAAATGAATCAATTAGATAAATAACCCATCCCCCTGCGAAAGCTTCTCTATTTATACATTTTAAGATAAGAAAATGGGGGTAAGGCTGGTAGGGGGTCAAAGGTCAGGAGAGGGTGCCGAATCCACCCTTCCTATACTAATTCTCAGGCGCATATATGCTTCAGAGTATCTGGGGATGAGGTTATTCAAGCATGGTATGTATATGAGAGGTTCATTTATTTATACTGCATTGTTCAGATATATTTCACTTAAAATTATGGTTATATGGCCAGGTGAGATACTTTTATCTATTATTTGTTTACATTACATATTTTTCTAAAATAACATTAAATATAATATTGTTAATTAAACAAATAGTATATTTATAAACAGATTTTTTAATAGGTTGATTTTACTATTTTGCTTTTACATAAAATGGATAACATTTATATTTGATGCCTAATATGTTGACCATTTTGAATTGTGGCTTTAGAAATCAAAAACAAATGAACTGGTTCGTATAATACGTAAACATTGTTGTTACTTATATGCTCAAAACTACAGAAAAATGCAAAGACAAAGATCGTAAATCACTTTCAAAATTAAATTGTAGCTGTGACCCCACATATTAAGACCAAAATATCATCTACATATAATTCCTGAAAACTTATGAAAAAATGAATTACGCTAATAAAACAGAAGCATTCATCAACCAGTTAATTGAAATTCACTGTTTTCAATGGTTTAAACTATTTGTCATAATTAATAAATAGTAATTATATAGTATAAATAGTATATATATTGATAGTATTATATGTAATATATACAATCAAAGCGTTTTGTCACAAGTGTCAATTCAATCTAAATAAATTAACCATTTAAAATTAATTTATTTTTAATAATTATTTTTAAAAAAAGATATTTATAATTAATGTATTATATTAATTTAAAAAACACACATATCTATATAACAGTAAACATATTGCGGTATATATTATGTCTTTTAACAGTCCAAAATATTACAAAAAATTATAATATAATAAATAAGCACATTAACCCTTCGTACGTGGAAATATACTTTGTAGGGTTTGCTACGTGGAGGGGGGGTATTTTACCCCCCTGGAAAACCAAACTTCCTATCATCCGATTAAGGTTAAATATGGTATACAAATACCTCCTAAAGACTTGTCAAGCAATTTTAATTATCAAAAAAATATTCCATTTGTATAATTTTTATGACCTGATTACGTCATAAACTGCAGTTAGAAAAACAATAGGAAAATAACCATTGCAACCAATTGACTTGATTATTTTGCATTCTTTCCAGATCACAAGATTTATATTTGTTGATATATTTTTTTATAATTATACTACTTATACAAATAAGCTATAAGTAGTATAAATGTTAATTGAGTATAATTTTAAATTGCTTGTTATTTTAATAAATAATTTTAATAACTAAGTTAAATGGATATAATTTACTATAAACTTTTTTGTTCCATTAATGTTGTAAGTTTCAGCCCCTAATATATTCGGCAAGTATGAAAACCCAGGGGGGAGGGGGGTATTAAATGGATCAATAATAATATAATTTTTCCTGGCATATAAAAATATTCTATATTACATATTTCTGTTATATATGTTTTAGTTAGATAAAAGTATTTTACCTACTGAGAAAGAAATAGGGTCAAACGTTTTATATTTCAATCAAAAACTTAACTTATTTGAAAAAAAAATGGCATACCCCTCCACGTACGAAGGGTTAACATTTAAAAAATATTTTATAACATATAAAATTTTAATTATTCTCTATATACAACACATAAAGGAATATGGAAAGAGTAAACATGATAAGATTGTTAACATTCATAAAATTGAAGTTTCTGCCAAACACTCTTAAAAGTCTTTACTTAAAATATGGACAAAAGGATTTTTCAGTAACGTATTGTCTATAATAATGTAGGCTGAGTAATGCTACATATATTTCCAAAAGTCTTAGTGAAACTCTGCCGCATCTCAAGAATAATCCTCAAAATTGGGATATAGACGGTCATCAGATTCCATCATTTTCGCAAGAACTCCAGGTCTTGGTAAACTGAAATCTGTATCCCTAAACGTTGCTCGATCAGTTAAGGCAACCATTTCATGCTCATGATTGGGCAAATAGTTTTTTGAGCCAACCTCGATTGCCCGCTCATGAGGATCCAGACTCATGCTTGTTACAGCAGCCTTGTAACGATGATGACGGTCCACCTTCACTTCTGGCGGACTTGCTCTGACGATAGGCTCAACAATAATATATGATGCCATTGCATAGCTGGGTCTTGTATAAAACTATTATGGCTCGTACGTCTTTAAGAGAGGAGGTCCGACCTGTTCCATGCCAGAGAGAAGAATGAGCTCCCGATAGCTGGTCAGTGGCTTTTATACCACCGCCACCAACATCCAATCAAAAGCAAACTGTAAAAAACTCAACGTTGTCTCGTTAATTGTAGGTAGTAAACCCAATAATCAAAGATTTTTACCGTATGGGATTCCCATATCGACTAGGAAATCCCAAGTTTGGAATCACAGCCCCCGATTGATCCCGGAAACGACATTGAACCTGTTTAGATCAATCAATAGAGACACCATTTCTTCAAACTGGCGCCGAAAAAATTCCCAAATCAATATGGGAACCCTAAATTTGGAATTCCCGCCCCCGATTTACCTGGAAACCACCTTGATCTTGTTACAATCGACCTATAGGAACACGATTTTTTTAAATGAGCAAAAATTTTGTAAATGCGCGAAATTCAAAATTTTTGCAATTTTTTTTTTTAATAAATCAAATATTTCATCAAGACTTATTCGGTGTAACTTGTGCAAAGAAACTAGCTGCTATAATGGATAACCAGTTTACAAAGGAATGGCAGTCATGGAACTCTTGAAACTTTGCATGTGTTTACTGCGATATGACAGCCTAATAAGATACTGAACTGAACTTGGTGGTAAATTTGAGATATTAGTAGGTGATACCGACTCATTTTTGTTAAGAGTATCTAACATAAATGTCGGATAAGTGCTATACTCTTCCAATTTTATTATATATCAACCCAGCTATTCAAACAGATATACTGCAATATTGAAATATGGCAACGATGAGTGCGCAAGCAATCCTTAAAAGGCATGCCTATTTCGTCGTCAAAAACCCTCTTGTCAAAAAACGGATCAGAACAAAAAAGTACAAAAATTGTTCAAAGTTGTGTTGTCAAGAATGTTCTAACCCACGATTCCTACATGAAAGCTTATAATGATTAAGTGGAATTCAATAAATATCAGACAAGATTTGCGTCTCACAATCACAACATCACGACCCTACAACCTATAACAAACGCAGTTTATTAATCTTTTAAGATAAGAGCGCGTGGTTTGTTATCAATTACAATCTTCCATATGGCAATTAATAATTATACGTCTTTTTACCCAAATATGCTCTTCATAAACACCGACAATCAATCGCGCCTTAATTACCATTATCATGTGAAACATAATCAGTGACTTGTACCGTTTCTGTATATTTATTCAATTTTAATAGTAAATTCCAGAAAGATTATTATAAGATCGAAACAAGATCAAAGTCCACAAACAAACAAAAGAAACTGCTTAAATGTACATATCACAATTATGTTTGGATATAATGAGACTCGTCGACTTCTTGATACATCAAGGGAATACTCAAGTGAAGGCAAAGATTATCTAACAGAATTTCTCGATCTTTACCGAATGAAGTATCTTTGGAGAGAAAGTTCAACTTTTCGTGCGATTGAAAACAGAATTCGAGTTGCAAGTCATGCTTCAACCGGCACTGCTATGGCTGCCTTTTTTTACGGAGCTAATACTACGCAGGTACCATTTGTAAGAAAATGTACAGGTTAATCAATAAACATACTCCACACTTCTCTCAATATATTATCATGGATGAACACTTTAAAATGGGAAGTTCAATTCCAGTTGTTGGTTCTTCCCAATGGGGCAAAATTGAATCTATTGAAAGTGCATCACTAACTATTCAAGCCACTTATTGCACACATTCACTGGTATTGCGGAATTCTACAACCAAATGTTTTGAATCGACTCAAGTCAGAGATTTCCGGAGTAAAAATAGGTACGTATTAAGGGTTGCCTGATGAGTTTAACAAGTTTAAAAGTGGAGTGCGATCATACTTGATGATCTTATGAGTTTAATTTATATTACTCAGAATCTCTTTGTAAAAGGACGCAACAGTATAACTCGTTCTCTTAGCACACATTATTTGATTCTCTTTAAATAATCCGCGAGATGCTACACAAATAGGTTTCTGAGTCGGCACATGAATAACACGTTTTTGCAGACTAGTTTTCATGATGCAACTAAACAGGGTCCCTATTCCTATCTATTTTTTGATTTTCATCAAAGTACACCACATGAGATTCAAATTAGAACACAACTACTACCACATGAAGTCCTACAATATGCTTATATGACAGAAGAGCATACATATTAAGTTATAAACTAACGAATGGAACAGAAAAAAACCCATTGTTCACAAATAATAGCAACACGGTATGAAGAGAAGTAAAATGGATACCTAATTGTGACTCCAGGACTATAATTATTTTTACAACTTGAACTGCTTATTTATTCATAGACGATTCAAGGTCTGCATCTCAATTCAATGGCACCACATAATTGCCTAAAAATAATAAACATAATACAATGCAAATGTTTTTTGCAAAATATTTAGCAAAATTTGGCGACAATTTGCTCTGCTTCAGGCATTTAACAAAGATAATTCAAAATTGAAAAAAATATATTGTAAAGAATGCTGATCCTAATTTTATCCAAGCAGTGTTGGACATTACTATCACCTTACTGAATGTTAGTTTACCTAACATTCCTAGATAAATTGATGGTCATCTTAATAAACGTAAGCACATACTTCGTTGAATAGCTCAACTTAAGTCCATAAAAAGGAAGCAATATAAAAGTTCAATTTGCTCTCAGTCAAACAGGAACATTCCTGCCACTACTTCCACTTCTAGGATCTTTAAAACCATTTGCTGCAAAAAGTATTACACCCATGGCTGCCTCTGTTATTGGTTCAACTTTGTTTTCTGAAAGTCATAGCAGTTTTTTAAACAGTTAGTTTAACAAATTTAAGATTTGGTTAGAAGATTGTATTCTATTTGCAGATAATGCGCAATGTTAAATTTTGATAGACAATGAGTTTTTGCTTAAATTATAATTGTAGAATATCTTAATTACCTTGTTTCTCAGGTGTTTTTGCGCGTGTTCTATGCCACTGCAAATTGGGGAAGCAGAGAATTACACTCACAATCTTTCATAAAATGCCTCTGAGTCAGATGACAATGATATTAGTGATCAGTAGGTAGTATTGATCTTGCCAATTGTAATATTACCAAAACTGAGCTTTTACTGAACGTATCAAGAGAATTCAACATGGCTTTCGTTTATGTTATCTTATTCAGTTATTATTAAGTTATTTACTGATGTTCTACCTCCAGATGCAGCAGTTCCAACATTCTATGAACTCACAAAAGAAAAGCTTGCTGCCCATGAATGTTCACATGTTTCTAAGGGCCCTATTCACCAGTTTGTTATTTATTCAACTTTCCATTCTATCTCGAAATGCTGACAGATTAGATTTGGCTAATCTATCATCGGTTTGATTGGTTTTCAATTGTGATGGTAGGGTATTATTCAATTAATCTTCTACCTTATTGTGGCCACTCTTACTGGCTGTTGTTGATCAACCAGATGATATTTTCTACCTTATTTAATAATATCATTCTTGGAGCAATTTGGATGGTCCGAGGCAAACCAAAGTGGACAGAATATTTTGGGCATTCTTTCAGCATTTTAATAATTTGCCATGTGGTTTTATGTCCGGTGGTTGTGAATACAATTACACTGTATCATTAATTGTGTATAGATTGATTGGTTGCAGATATGCCAGCTAAAAGTGCTGTGTTGAACATAATCCAGTTCAATGGGAACTCTGGCTGTTTAAGTTGTTACATGAAAGGTTTTCACCATAATCATGGCCATCTCTATGTGTATGGTGATTTTGAGCTTCAAACTCAGCGGAACATGCTGGCAATGCATCTACTGTGCCCTCGCTGGAGTCAAAGGTATCTGTGAACTGAGTTCATATCTGAAGATTCCAGAATTTGTTAGCAAGGCCTACAATTTATCGTGTCCCGAAACAACACATGTAATTTATTAAAATAAAAACTATGGTATTTTACCCCTTGGGGTACTGGGCTTTTTCACACCGAAGTAGTACTGGGGGGGGGGGGGGTCCAGTGGATCCCGCTCACGATTTTTATTATATCTGTGTGAATAATTACTTTAAATTCTCAATTGAAGTTATGTTGTAATCCTTC
The DNA here is from genome assembly GCA_034780555.1 of Coelogynopora nodosa. Classification (NCBI taxonomy): domain Eukaryota; kingdom Metazoa; phylum Platyhelminthes; order Proseriata; family Coelogynoporidae; genus Coelogynopora; species Coelogynopora nodosa. Next base: position 12,918 of record JAUZND010002342.1, read on the forward strand.
AT
>JAUZND010002343.1:0-61359 GCA_034780555.1 Coelogynopora nodosa
TCCTACAGGGGGTATGGTCTATTTTTAGCCATGACTCATGAATCTATTTATAAGTGTGGTCGAATCGACCCTTCCTATACTACTAAAATTGCTTTGTAACCTCTTAGGTATGAATCCAATGTTGGATCATGAAAATGTGCAAAGGTATTGATTGGCCCAACCAAATGACACATAACCTATCACTGAAAAAGCAGTTTTAAATTATCATATTGATTTGTAGAAAAATAGAAATATCAGTAATAATAACAGAATTTAAATATATATTTTCAGCTTCTTTTTCTAGTTTTAGTTCTCATTATTAAGATATTATATATACATGAGTGAATATATCAAAATAACTCGAAAGACATTAAGGGTAGATTGGACAAAGTGGTATTAGCTTAATGCTAGTACTAATTTTCACAAAATGTGTACTTTGTATACTATTAAAATAATCAATAATTTAAAATCAATGTAACTGTAATTTTTAAATACTACCATAGATTTAAAAGCTAACTACAAAACACTACGTTAGTTTTTTTTCTATGAGTTACGTTAGTTATTATTGTGTAAATCTATATATATACAAACTAAGAAAATGAAATATAAATATAAAATAGCGGATAGGGAAAACATTGACACCATAATTGACACCATTGACACTCAATTACCAATGACGCTTGGTAGTGCCTATACAGGACTACAAGTATTAACGTGAAATTCAGTTATTGTATATATTAACCTAAAAGACAATCGTTCTTTGCCTATTGGAAGTTATTTAATTAATTTATATAATTGAAAATTTCATGTAAGAACATCCGTAAGCGGGTTGAGAGTAATCTGGGTTTATAATACTCCAGAGTACAATTATTAACCCGGGTTTATAATACCTATGGTATAATTAAATGCATAATATCAAATTTATACCTTTTTAATATACCTAATGTTAATAACACAGTAATAGTTCATTATTGGCTAATCAGTGCAATATATTATGAATCTAGATATACTCTCAACGCTATTAACACTTTAAATAGCACTTATATAACTAACTATTAGTAGGCTATTACTAAAGTAATAAGGTTCCAATTAATTGGTTTCAAACTACTTAATATCGCCCTGTATAATACGTATACGTTGAGATACATTATAGCTGTGTACATATATACAATACATATATATTATGAAAAGAGTAAATTTAAACCAAACAGTAGTATAATGAACCCAGGTTGAAAGTGCTCCGATAACAATCAACTTTAAAAATGCTTAATTATAATACTCTGCAGTATTATTAACCCAGAGTACTCTCCAACTGCTACACTGGCGTTGCAATGAAAGTGTAATTATATTATTACATTTTTTAAACTTCTAAAATCATTTTATATAAAAGTGATCCCCACTTCTTTTTAACATAATATTTATCTTTTGATTACACCCGGCATACATGGTGTGTTGCGCCACAATGTGTCTCCGGCCCCCTCCTACCTAATTATTGTACGCACTAATCGCTGTACAATGACTAATAAGTATAAACTCATCTAACACAGAATCCCATTAAATACTCCAAAGAATATTTTGTCAACAATTAAAAATAATTTTCGTATTTTAGTCACGTATTGATTTTGTGAATATAGTCTCCAATATTCGATATTCAGGTATTATGATCATAGCAAACTATTGTTTGGATTTATACCATATTAAAAAAAATTTACGTAAATAATTGCACTCCCCTTTTAAATTTTATATACTATTATTTTAGAATATAATCTGAAAACAATTTAAAAGTTTGATATTTTGTGGGTATCTCTTGTATAATCTCTCTTTCATAACATCTTTGATTTTTTTGATTATCTTGTATTTACTGTCTATAAATTAATGAATTACTTTTTCAGCAGTTTTCTTTAAATTGAATTAATTTGTGATTTCCCTTATATCTTATTCTTTATATATCACAAAATCATCTATTGTATTTGTCCACCTGCTTGTCTTACCTAGTAAATCAAAATCATGTAGGTATAATTTATGGTTTGTTATCTTTTTGTGTAGCCCATTCGCGCAGATCATTAATTTTCATTATAGGGTTTAAATTAGGAACTTTTTAATTATTTGGGTAGATACACTATAAATTCATGACATTAACCATTAGTCAGAAGATAGACAAACTTTTGATAAGTAGTAAGCAGTATAATTGTACCAATGTGATGATATTATTATTCTGTTCACTCTGAGCCAAAAAAACACAATTTGAGTTTATTTTAACATAATTCCATTTAATACATATAATTTAAATTTTATTTATTACGTATAAACGTATTCCAGATCACATTTAACAATTTTATATATTTTTAAAATTGTATTCCGCTAATTTTTTAGAATATATAAGTTTCACAAATGTTAGAAATATTTTAATTTATCATTTTATTAATTGTATATTATAAATAAAAATTTCTTTTTACGTAAAATGTCTAAGAAAAATATAATAATAAAATGAAACATATATTAAAACAACTTTTTACATCTTATTAAATCATAGTTGTCGACGGAAAATTAGATGTTTATATTGGGAAATATATTTTCCAGAAATTTTAAACAACTATAAGTTCATACCAACCTTTTTGGTTTATTCTATTAATAAATTGGCGACGAAAATGTGGAGTACATTTTATCAAAGCTAAATATTTATCAGTTATACATTTTTAATCACATTATGACATTTTAGACATGGCGCGATATCTGAACGTTTCAGGTAATGTAGTTTAATACTTTCTATATTTCATAAAATAGTGATTCATTTTTAACACAACTGCCCTCTCTTCTTAAACGTTCTGATGTTTATATGTTTAAAAAATCAGAGATTAATCTTATATATATACATTTTATCATGGATTTATTTATTGGTGGATATTTGACAATAATTAATTTAATTAAGAAAAAATGATTAAAAAATTATAATTAAACATTATTGCATCGATTAGAACCGGTCTCAGCATTTCTAAAGTACATAATATGATGTATAGGTATAACTTGCTAAATAAACAGCATTTTGTTGCACTATTATCAGCTACAAAATGTAACATGTTGTCGACTTGATCAGATTAATGCACACATTTAATGTGATGGTGTAATACGTGAACGAGTGGTATATTTACATCTGAGCGCTTATTATTATGTACGGGTAATTGTATTGATCATTACCGAAATGTTAGACCACCAAACATTAATGCTTGGTTTTTGTCAAAACGTATCCAACATTTATTAATTTATAAAATGTACATCTACAAAAAATATATTTTCCTTATAAATTTACATTATGTAACGTAATGGTCGATATTATGTAGTATTTGCAATTACTCTCAGTAGATAAAATAATACAGATACTATGTCGATGTAAAATAATAATCTATAAATAGTTCAGTACAATATAACTATACTTCCATTTCTCATATAATAATCATCCTTGGTATATTTAATAATTCATAGCTCCATTTATATCTATAGAAAATTCTACATTCATTTTGATGGATGAAATTATTTTAATATCATTATGCCAATATCAACACAATATTATATACCCTAAGCCACATCAATAAAACGTATCCATGGTTTCCGATAAGTATCTGAAGTTCTTGTTAAAGTGGATTATAATGATATACTTTATGGAACATTATTCAATAGGAGATTGCTTATGATGTAAATTAAACTAATACTTATCTGAAAATGGTGAACTTTTATGCGTATGTTAAGAAACTTTATTTATTGGAAGGAATTGTTTGATTAATTTTTATAATATACAAATAAGAGACACTCAAAACGAAACGAAACGACATTGCTTATATTTATGTTCGCACATAGAAGAACTAAACAGATTTTAAGAAGTAGAGACTCTCCCTTTACGTCTTAAATAAACATAAATAAATAAGTAAGCCGGTAATACTATTAATAGCTAAATTGAATTAAATAAAGAGAAGAAAAATGTGTTAAAAACTTTTTTTTTTGTGCTCCTAGCTAGTTAGTAAGTACTATATTCCACCGCAGTTTAACAATATATATATGTGTCCAATATTATAATAAAATTTGACACTAAAATAAGTCATAGAACTTTATTTCTTACGAAACACAGAATCTAGTGAGTCATATATTATATTTAATGATCGAAAAAATATATTTAGAATCCTTCAATAAATTACTTCTACCATTTCCCCACTCGCTCGCACATACTGACAGACTTTCCCAGTATTTCAGTGATGTTGGCGATGGGCCTAATTGAATTATTACTGAAAATCACTAGCTGCATCATACGAGTATGCGACTTTCCTGATCGTAAATTAGTTTCCAAAATGAAGTGACCAGTGAACGATTTTTGTCTTCAAAAATATACTTGTCAGCTGGGAAATGTTCGATCGTATGTAATTTAGTTTTGCTTAACATATTATATCCTTGGTTGAGCAGGTTTTCTTAAACATAATTATATTATTTAGCATAACAAACTTTAAATTTAACCTGAAGTTTTACTGATTCAACTATACAAGACACACGTTACACATCATATTTTATAATAATGTAATATGTATACAGCATATATACATCGTAATAAAATTATATGTTTATGCTTCATTTATGACTGTAATTTAATTTATTTAAATTACAAAACAATAAATCCTACAATGAAAGCAAGTGTGAAGACATGGCACGAATGAAACATTAAATATTAATAATATACATATTATTGTTATATAATGTTATATTTGTTAATATATAATAATACGTTCACGTACCTCTTAGTGTATTTTTAATATCGATTACTTATTACATCTTCGTCAGGGTACCGAAATGTAATACAAATAATTCAACAAATCAACCACTCAACCAACCAACGAACCGATCAAAAGTAGGATCACGTTTTGGTAACTACTGCTACATTTTAATTAACTATTTGTAAGATTAACAGTTACAAATGACAAAGTTTGATGACAATTTAATATAACTCGGTTAAGTACTTGTCTAATATTTGCATTGTTAAAATATTGTAGGTCACTTTGACTTGTGTCCCCCATATTGGGCTGATCTTTGAATTGCATTTTAAATACTCCCTATCATTGAAATTCATTACAACCTACTGTTGCTACACCTTTTTATACTATTTCAAAACAGTAAAAATCTTGTTATTCTAACTATAAAAATAATTGAAAGATAGTATTTGTATAGATAGTTTAAACGCCTCAATAATACATATTCACACCTTATTATATGAAATGAATTTTAACTATAGGTATTGTAAATGTGAATGACAATTATTTGTTTCGATCATTTTCTTCATTAATTTTCTCACATAAAAACTAAGGTAACAACTACCTGTTTAGTTTTTAAATTTTTCTCTTTTTCTTTTTCATACTATTGTATATTCTCAAAGTAAATCCAAAAATTTAGATAGTATAATTGCATTGGACAAACTTGTGACTTTATTTCAGAATCCATTTTCTAACAAATTTTAACATTCAAAATAATCCCGACACACAATATACAGGGAACAATGAGGAGACTCATTAGTGAAAAAAATATTATTCAACAAAGTGTATGTAAAATACTTTTGGACAATTTGTTTCATAAAGCGGCTTATTTCAGAGATCGGTTTTTATTTTGTTACGGCATATAAATTCCTCGTACAGTTACATTGTAAACTTTTATAATATAAAAATCATACAAATGTCTTTCAAATGTTTAATTTATATTTGAATAATATACATGTATGTGCATATAAATATAATCGAGAGTGTACAAAAAGCGGGATACAACAGTTTTAAACAATAATAACATGAACGAATTAAGCTTAAAAACAACATAGGGCACTATCAATAAACGTTTAAATATCGTTAAAAAGATTTTACTTATAAAGCGTATATCACAAATATTTATCAAATCATTAACAAATAATTTATATCACAAATATATGCCTGTACGGAAATGCCCTATAGTGTGGCAGTAGGCTTACATTATGTAGGCTTAGTGTAGGTATGCATATTTACTTTGAACATTTCAGAATGAATTAATTACAATGAATAATCTTTAATTAAATCTATTTAGTATTTTACATCAATAAGGAAGTCCACTTACATATTTTACTAACTTTCATAATAGGCTAATTCATCCCACCTAACAAATCTATTGTTGCGAGTACCTTTTCTATCACAATTGGCATTAGTTTGTTTTACATTTTGGCCTACTTATATACAAAGAGTCAAATTTCAAATTCGATTGAAAAATATTATTTTTCGTACGTGGTGTAAATAACTAATAAATATGGGTACTATTTGACTAATAAACAATATATGCACGACAATTACTAAAATGAATAAACACTTTACAACATAGTATCCTAATGGAAATATGAACACAATAATATAAAGTAACATCAGCAAAATGTTAAAAGCGTAAAATGACAACATATCTCACTTACTATTTAGTACAAAATGAATGCTCTCCAATAATACGGAATGTTTTAATTACCTCATTTGTATAACTATTGTTAAGATCGGAAATGTTCCATAGCAATATGGATTTGTCAATCTATAAATAAATATTATAAAGTTTAGTCAATATCTAATGATATAAACATAACAAATAATAAGTGTGCTAGCTACTGTCAAGATTAGTGAATGTTACTAGTTTCAGTCTTAAAAAGTTTCAGTTTATACATGCGTATGCCTTATGGAAGAAAGTGAAAAATGATATTATCAATGACCCATTTAACAGACAACAAGAGCTCCACGTATTTTCATATTTGCCCAAAGAAATTGCTTTTATCACAGTCTGCATACCATCCAATGATAGTGCCAACGTTTCCGTCTGAAATTTTGCATCCAGGTGTATTCGTTGGACACACTTGTCGAAATCCTGGCAGAAATTCTCTACCACAGCAGAGGAATCTCTTCCATGGGGTATACTCGGCCACAGGACATCCACTAACCCAGCTCACGGAAACCAGTTGAGTTCTCTGGTAAAAAGGGGTCTTCTGATTGTGCTTCTGACAGAAGAAGACTCCCGCCAGTTGGCCCTGGTATGTGCCGGCGAGGTGGCGGCCTTCATGTGAGTCAAATACCTCAGCCAAGTGGTCGGAGCAGAGTTGGGAACAGAGTTGACGCACCTCGCTGCAGGTTGGTGTCGGCAGGTTGGAGGGCAGGGGAAGATTGTGTCGGTATCTTTCGACACTATAGCCGTCATCGGGCATTACACTGCATCGACATCTGAAATCCAAATGACCGTAATGCATAGTCAGTTAAACAAATATATATTTTTTTCAAATTAATTTGCAAATTAGATTTTCATATTTATTCATTAAATATTTTATTAATGTTTAAATTTAAAACTCATTTTAATCCCATATACGCTCTGTATAGATGTATAGATTGTATAAAAATTGTAAACGTTTCTAAACCAATGTATAGTCTACGTTTCCTCTTAAAACACAAAAGGGATTTAAATAGATTAAGATAATTTTGTTTTATCCAACTTGGTAATATAATAAAATTTATATTTTACTATATCGATATAACTTTGACAAGTATTTTTTATGTTAGTCATTGCCGCTTTCGGAACCTATGCAAAAATTCAATATAACACATTTTACATTTTTCTGATAAGGTTAACTTCAGAAACCTTATCAATAGTAAATATGCTCTCAAGATTTGCATAATTATTCATAGGCATACAGGATTCGTTGAGCACGTACTTTCACTAAACCGCCATATAAAATAGTCTACACAGTAAAATGGAGAAGATGGGGATCTATATTTAAAATTATGAATATCAGTTATTTTTATAATATTTAACATATTTAAGTACAATAGAATATTTAGATGAGATCATAATTAAAAAAAAATTAAATTAATTTATAATTTTGTCAGACGTGAAAGGGAAAGTACTTATGAGAAAAATACAACTATTAAGTCTTCCTGTTATCACGCTTGTCTTTTTGAAAAAAAAAATAATATCAAAACTATTTTCGGTAAATTGAGTTATCTCCGGTATCGATTTGGCGTTCTATTTATGAAACTGAGGGACGAATGTATCTAAGATAAACTGTGTTATAGATATGCTTCGCAGTGAGTTTGGCATCAACTCAACTTTATGTACTATAACATCATAGTTTTGAGAAGTCGGAAGCAATATTTAATCAAGCAACAGTGAGAACATTTAGTTGTCGATTTTTTTGGATATCATAACAATGCGATTAGTGATTAATCGGGCCTAATCACTGAACGGTTCTGTTTGTAATGATGATTTGTCTGCAGTAAATTAAAAAATCGGACGATTGTTGTTCTATTTATTACAGAAAAAAACAGAAGTATACAATTGAGTACAAACTAATAATATTATTTAGAAATATTACTAAAGCTATAAAGATAACTTTATTTACCATAAACTTGTTTGATAAAAAATGGAACAGAAAGTTTCGGCAGACTGGCATGTTTAATTTAATTTTCTTTAATTAAGATACAGGTCAAAAGATAATGAAATAATTATTCAATATTAAATATAAGTCAATATTCTCATTCCTAAATACCATACTCTTGTTTGGTTATTGGGTAGAAAATTAATACACATTAATTTTTATTCATTTCCGAAATTATGGCGACTTATAATATATAAATTTAGGACAATATCGAGATAAACAATGTATTAACATAAATTAACTTATTTGCATTATATATATATATGTATAAATAAACAAACATAATAAGTAAGTAATTAGTATATATATATATATATATTGATTGCTTTTGTTTATCGATTTACGTGAGTTAAGAAATATAGTAAAAAAATAATTCCGACCACTTTACGACACCTTTCGTTTTTGTTATAGTTTTTGTATACGTCAATTTACACCTGCTAATATAATCTACCACACATCAATAATGAAAGGAAGCTTTGCCTCTCGCAATTCCGGCTTCTCTTAATGGTCAAATATGTTAGATGAAATTATATGTTGCTTTCTTTTCTATATAGTGTCGTTCATTTTTTAAGATGACTCACAATTTTTTTAACTCTGATATAATATAGACTTATGAATTTAAATGTTCTTTCTAAATAAAAGTTAAAATAAATAAATCAATCTACATATATGCTGCTTGAGGTATATTAGTTTTAAGTATAAATTTAAAACATAATTGACTGAAGCTTAATTTATAATTATATAATAATTACATTTTAATTGTTTTAGAGGATAAATATGCAATATGCAATATTAAGTTATAAAATTATTATTATTGTATCAAGTTTTGGACGATAAAGTTCAATTATCAAATAAATGTCTTGTATTAAATAAATTTGCTGCATATTCAATTTATTAGTATAAACTGTCACTGATATTTTAATATAAAACTATAGTAACATTTACACATATTTATAATATAAATATAATATAAAAATAGTAAAAAATTGGAATTAACAATAATTAAGTTATTAGCACATTAAATATATTACTATTCGTAAACATTATAACATATGTCATAAATGAATAAGGTTCATCTGACCATTCCATAAACTTCAAATATATTTATTATTCCAATGTCTTTGGAGCATATTTTACTGTATAATTTAAAAATTATTCTAAAAAATAATAGATTAAGATTAAGATAAAAATGGTTATTGATTTGACGTTGTTCGTTTCATTACTGATATCTAATCATGATATTTTAATAAACGTGTTATAATTTCATGTTTATATAACAATTCACATTAAATAACATCGATTTTGTTATCATCGACATCATTATGTACCCAAATTGCACAAAGCATTATTTTGTTACATGTTAATTTAATACGAAGGCGAAGTCTATATTTTTTGTATTATTACATAGATGCCCCACATGGTTACTTTGCATTATAGTTTTCTTCCCTTTGAATTGACAACAAATATGTTACTCGTAGATGCGCTATCAAGCACAAAAACAAAGTCATGAAAAATGGATCCAAAAGCAGATTCATTTTAAAATGTATATATTTCAAGAATTATATAATTATAATTAAATAAATTTATTTTACAGTTGTTTTCAGCATATTTTGTTTATGTATTTTAAGTGGCATAAAATCAAATATAACGTTTAACGAAGTAGAAACAAATACGTTTGTATTTATATTGTAAAATATAATCACAAAGAAATTTGAAGCTAAAAAATAAGTAACAATCATTACTAATTTTACAAATTACACTCTCGTTAAAGCTAAGATCTTTGGTCACTGTCTCAGAACTAGTTTATCTTACTCCCTAAGATCTTCCCGTTCTTAGAAAGAACAGTGACAACTGCCATTTTTTGACTAGTTTTTGTACCAACTTACTAATTAACGGCATTCTTGGGTTTGTATGACATTAAATAAATTATTTATTTACGGTCTTACAAATACGATAATAAATCTAAATAAATGTATCCGATATGACCTAAATTATGTATATAAATTACAATATATATTATCAGAGCCAGAATGGAAATGATACAAGTAAATAGACAGAGAGTGAGTGGTATATTGAAAGATTATCTACGAAGAAATTGAAATATTCAAAATTTCTTTATAAAATTATTATGATAATTTAAATTGTTATAGCACAGAACATTTGCCGTAAAAGTGTAAAAATTTGCCAAAAAATCAGAGATTTAAAAATTGCTTCTAGAAATGAAGACACACATTAAATATTTTTGATATTTGTACATGTAAAAAGAAGCCTTAATTCATCGAATTAGTTAACATTTTTATTAAAATGCTGCTTTTAATGTGTAATATTTTTTATATTTGTCTTTATATACATATAGTAGTATATATTGTACATATATACGTATAGTAGATAAATAATAATAATTAATTGTCATTTTATAATTATTAATTAAAGCCATTATGTATTTAAGTAATAGGTTAAATTGCAAAAAAGCGCCTATATAAATGTTTACATTGATATAGTATTCAAATATATTTGAATTTCGATTTCATTTTGCATGACTTAACATTTTTTTAATTAATGTGATATATATCGGCGCTAAATCTATTCGACAGCAGAAAGAAATGCTGAGGCGTAGAGAGAGCGAGTTAGAACAAGGGAAGGTTCACTTTTCATGAAATCCGAAACGATCATTAACATTTTATGCTTCGCTTGAGATCAAAGCCTAGCAGGCTAATTAACTTTATTTCTTTATGGAGAGACTGATACGTCATTTTTCAAAACAAAAGTTGGCAAAAAAAGAGAATAAAATCCATACAAATACGTTAATGTTTATGTTTTTTTTACTATGATACGCGCTTGTGGTCTTCTCTCTCTCTTCTACTCATTCTTTTATAAACGTTATGTTTTGTTAAAAAGTAATGGAAACGATTAATTACAATAATATTGATAATATTAGTAAAGTTTGGAAACGTTTTAAATAATGTAATGATGTTTTAAAAAAAATAATAATCCAATAGGATTATGGCCTAATGCCAACATTTGCTAAACTGTAATGTGATATATTTTATATTAACTTGCAACTGTTACGTATTTTATTAATACTGTGATACAGAAAATATAATTAATGTAATATCTATTTGTGAAATGCTTTCATACAGAATATTTAAATATATAATATATATTCCTATACTTATATATAATATATGAAAAGCTATAAATAATAAACTGCAGCTGCAGTCGACTGTGCGTGAAATTGAACGAAATCGTTTTTTAATAGTTTTGGTAGTATGTTCGTAATTGTTTTTAATACTTAAAAATAATTAGCAACATTCGGTTATCTTAAAATGCAATGCTTGGGAGCGCTTATCCTTTACAAATGATAAGGAAAATGTTAGGTTATTGAAGTATTACAACGGGTTGTGTTGAACTTAGATTGCCAGAAATGGGGATGTTTATTGCTATACTTTGGTGATAACCGTTTTAAGGCAATTATATATAACAAGTAATATAACAAGTAGGCTAAGTATCAAAAACGACTTTGAATATTTCATATAAATTGAAATATTTGTTTAATAGTTAAATAAAAATTAATTCAATAAGAACATCCTATAAAAATTAATTCCCTGAAATAAAAAGTATATTTCATAAAGAATAACTAATTTAAAAATGGGCAATTTCACAAATCTAAAACAGCTGTTTAAACTTCTACAACAGAGAAATGGTTATTTTATTGGTAGCAATAGTAGCTACCAATATTGTAGATCTGATGTACAACAATATTTACCACAGTAAAGCCGTGATATGCTGGAATAAAAGGTTTAGAGCCACAACTTAGTCGGGCGAGTGTTTCGCACCTTAGCAAAGTATTTTATAGGCGATAATAATTTTTTTCATTTGGCTTTTTTAATGAAATCAGGTCATTTTTTTTGATCATGTCGAGAACACAGTCTGAGTGGCGTGATGTGTTTCCGACTTCTTTTAACATCTAGTGCATTCAGGTGTACAAGTTTGTGATTCTGTAAACTTGAGAATTATAATGGAGACCAGTTCACTGCAGGCATGGTTGAGTATAAAAATATAAGTCGAGGAAGACAACGGCTATGAAATGAGGTTTCAAATGGTTTTTACACTCTAACTAAGTCATTGATATTATAATTTTAAATAAATTCAATATTGATAGTTTACTTTTTTTAAATGAATACTATAACTAATAATAATATAATAAAATAATAATACTTTTTTTATATAATGGAAAATTTAACAATTAAAAAAAGTAGGTTTAATTAAGTGGACTTAAATGAGTCCCCAGAGAAAGGTATTTTTAAAAAGATATTTATAATGTTTCGAACTATGCATCAGCCTTCGGAATGAGTATTTTCAACAGTTAATGAATGTGGTCATGTTCGATCAGTTTTAAGACTATCCCCATATATAAATTAATGCTAAAATATCTTCTTCATCAGATCATAATATTGTCAAATGTTAGAGATACACGACAGATAAATTATTAAATAACAGAATCAGCTGTTATCAATAAATTCTTCATTGATAACTACTAGAAAGGATAGCTTATATTGAACATTATAAGTCCCGTAACAATATATTCATGTCAGCATGACAATATGATATATCTATATTTCGTTATAACTTGAAGAATAGAAAACCAGATTTCGAGGAGAATTACGGCTGAAAATCAATAAATATGATATCATAAAAACAATATTCATGTCTTATTCGAAAAGCGCAAATGAAAATCAGTAAATATTCAATTTTAGGGAAGAAAAAAACATAATTTTAAAATTAAATTAACTAAAAAAAACTATTTTGTGCATAATTACAACTCTTATTTTAATATTATAATATGATTGTGAAATAAATATGGATAATTACTTATCATAACTGGACAACTAAAAAGCATGATGTAGATATATTAATAGGTCCATTATATACTTTAATGAGAAAGACATGATAACAATAGGTTATTGACATTATGCCACTTCGTTCATACGCTTCGATGATATTAAAATGATTCATTATTATATTAATATTATTAATTAATATAATAATAATAATTATATATATATTATATATATATATATTACTACATAATGTATATAATTAATCAATATTATATTGGATAATATATATTAAAATATTAATATTAATTATTTTCTATTAACACTTTCATAATACAAAATATAAATTAGGAGAAGGAAGAGAGGGATTATGATGAAACCTATACAGGCATATAGAGGACTTTTTTAAACATTCTTGAGTCAACATTTTGGAAATCTGAACATACGTACTTTATATGAATGGATGACCGGCACCTAATTCCCCAATCAACATAGGGCTCGGCTCATACTTATTGAATAAGTAATGACTTGTGATAGTGAATTCTTATTCGCACTCGCGCATTACTACATTGCGAATAACTAAATTGTTTGAGACCAATATTTTTACCATTGAAAATTCTCGATCGTATATTGATTATATAGGATCAATGTTACATGAATTTCAAGTTGATGAGATATCATCCCAAAAAACCTCTCGCCTTGAAACTAATTAACAGTACTCCAACACTAATCTTTAAGATGAGGGCATTTTCAACGTTTTAGTAGATTTATTGGACAAAAATTATCCTATAAATCATTTAGGTCTTAGTTACTGCAGTGATTATACTAATTGGAAGAAGCTTTCATTATAAAATACTGCACAATTAATATGATCACAGTTCCAAAATTGTGCTCTAGAACAATGTATACACTCTAATATTATGTAGGAATCGTTTACCTCCCAAATGTAATACTATCATTTTGACTTGTTATCTCTGATTATTATTGTTTTTTGTTGTAGTTAATTTTGTTATTTCTGATAAGTTGTATTTTGTACAGATAATAAAACTTCACAAAAAATATCAAATTTCGATACCAAGTCTGATAGCTTAGATAAAAAATGAATCACATAATGACAATATATGACACTATATGACACTATATGACACTATATGACACTATGTGACAATATATGACACTATATGACACTATATGACACTATATCACAATATATGACAATATATGATACTCAATACTCTCAAAGTGAATTTAGACAGACATTTCTCTATAGTAGGAAAATATTTACAATTAATACTAAACTTAGATTATAAGAATATATTATATACACCTAGTAGATTAATTACTATGTGTACCATTTCTTCAAAAATGATTTATAGAGAAGGCAATAAATATAATGTACTTATAATGCTAGGTTTTGTGTGCATATTTATACATATTTATATATTAGTCACTTATATAAAATAAGTAATAACAACAACAAAAAATAAAAAAATTGAAACTTTAAAAATAATTACTATGTTTTAAACCATATCAGATTTTATACACACCAATTGTTATGATTAATTAAATTTATGTATCATTATTTCATATTTTATATTGATAAGCTACAAAGATTTGTATATTCATAATATTGATTTTCGTTTTTTAAATACTAATGCATTAATATATTTATGATATTCACTCCAATACCTATTTCATTATACACGTGATAGATCAGCAGAATTTGTGCAATTTTATCATTTATTATTTTGCTTATTTAATACAGTAAAATATAGTGATATTATTTGACTTACCCTTTGGATGTATCCGCTAACGAGGACGACGAACAAGCAATAAAGCTGCTAGCAACTGTCATTGCTAATATCCAAGCAGCAGAGGACATAATGGTAAAAAATATTATCAGATTTTCCTTATACAATTAATATGTGTTTTTTACAAACTTAAGTTTTTTTGTATTTAAAAAAAGCTAATATTAAATGAACAAACTCTGATAAGAATATTAAGTCAGCCACATAATTATCAAATAATTATAGAACCGTTTCAAGAAACTATAGAACGCATAGCTGTAGGCCTACTGAGAAGAATCATTTTGGGGAAAATAATAACGCATTGGCTAATAAACTGTCATCCAGAGTGTAATTCAATTGGCTAACTTGGTTTTATTCTTTCATATTTCCTCTCTCCTTCGATCAGTATGAAAAAGATTAAAGACATCGATGAGTGGAAGAATAGTTTTTGAATCTTCCTTGGTGCATATCTCTCCTGAGGCGTTATGGCGTTTGATAACCGGATTGTCCAGTGGAGTGGAAATAAAGTTCCAGAACAAAATTGTCGTTATTCGTTTAATGGAGAGTTTATAGCATAATATGGAAAATAAATACAAAGGGATTCAATTTCCTGTAGGTATATGTGAGAATTTTGTGATAATGATTGTGAGCGAGCAATATATAGGAAATCAATATTATAGTCAATTTCAATACTTTATTTCAATTCCAAAGTGTTAACTAAAAATAGTTTAAAATAATAATACTATTGTAAACAATTTATTGACCTTAGTGTAAAAATCGGCTGAAAGGCTCATAGCTCTGCTTCATAATATTAGGCCTACGTATTTTTTGTTTCATAAATTGTTTCATTATATTTTATAAATATTATATTATTTTGCCGGTAAACCACTTTATTTAGTATATTTTTGCTTCAGAATGTGGATAGTAATTATTAGGTCAATTAATTAATTATTAGTTAATTACATAATAAATAAGTTAATCATTTAAAAATAACAACTTAGTAAACCGTTAAAACAAATAAATGTGTTTATATGTATAATTAGTATTTTTTAGTAACAACTTGTAAATTATTTATCAAACGGTATGTTTACAATACACTTATTTATAATTATTTAATTTAAATGAATTATTCAGAAAAAACGTTGTATATTTTATTTCGCGTAACACATTGAATCAGCATTAATCTTATAAACGCTTTTTCTTTTAAATAACAATTCTAGAAAAAAAATTCTCGAGCTTAATATTAATCAACTTAATAATTCTCAACTTAAAAAAAGTAATTACATGTGCCCTCGGTCGGAACAACATTTTTGATTATTTTCATGAATCACATAGAGATTCTAGAATTAAATTCTCTCCGAACAATTCAAACCCTCAACTTAAAAAAATTATACATTGCGGATATACTCACTCATGGACCCCAACAGCTACAATCCAACGAACTATGCTATTCTAAATCATCCTGAAACCCTATGATCCAATTCACCATTGAAACTAAATAATCATATCAGTGGTTACAATGATTTTACATCTAACCAAAAATGAACATAAAAACTGTCCTGCAGCCTTCATTTCAAAACATCTCATTCAGGTTTTATTTTATTGAGTGATTTATTTTTATACATTGATTATTTTACTGTGTCTAAGAGTTTTTTAATAATTTTAAAATTTTCATCGGGGAGCGGCAATAGTTATTTAATATGTTGTATTATATTTATATAAAATGCATATTTTTAATAATATATTTTTATATCCCATATATGTATATAGTTAAATTTAGTTTTAAAAAGTCGTATTTACTGTTTGGACTGATAACAAAAACGATAAATTAGACATGTTTTATATCTTTACAGTTACGCGAATCATAAATGCGGTGACGGTGGAAGAAGGCATCCAAAGTGTAAAACGGAATCTATTATTATTATCCCTGAAACATTTTATACAATAAATATTGAAACAAATTGTATAAAATATGTTAAACATTATTATGTTTAATATGGTAATATCTTATATTGATATAAATATATTAAAATGACAACATTAACAAACAGTTAAAATTAGTAGATACTTAATTGTGGAGATTATATAATAAATACTTTTTTTTAAATGTTGACTTTTTAAAATTTAAATGCGATAATATGTTGTCATAAATGATACATAAATTTAACATATAATTGTAAACTATAATTTAGTTATATTAGCGCATACACACTTGCAAATATTTCAATACTTTAATCTAGTCAAATCAGTTTAATATATCTTCCCCAAAGATAAATTCTTGCCGCCACTCTTTTGACCAAGCTTTGAAGTGTTCTACCGGCTCAATGTCATGACGTTTGTGCCTCCTGGAGAAGACCAATTCACCCCGACACTCCCGAATATAATCTACAATCTCCATCGCGTTCTCTAACCGATAGCTGTGCAGTAGACAATGCTCCTCAAAATCGGAACTTGTTTTATCGCGATTTGAGGATGACTCGAAGTCAAATTCTGAGCCCATTGATCGAATTGTTACACCATAAAGAGAGGATGATCGTCCTGAGCAATTCAATACAGAATTGCAACCAAACTGAAGATATGCAGAGCTCGGTGAGAGATGATGAGTGCTCCCAACCTTCCTCTTTTTACCACCCGAGGGTGAAAGATTTTGTTTTCGGTGCACTTCCATTTCTGCATTGAAATGATCCAGTTCACACTGAATTATATCTTCGTAGCCTTTGAGAAATACAGCCTGTGCTTCTGGAGACATTGTAGAAGGGAAGCGTAGGTGGGAAGGCATTTCGCGATAGTTGATACGAGAAATAAAAGAATCGATCGATTGCTGAAAAATGTCAGCGACATCTTGCGTACTTTTCGGCGAATGATTATTACCAAGAATTTCCACAATTTTATGACACCAGAAGGCGAACTTACTGTTAGGCGACTCTTTAGAGAATCGCTCGTATCGTTTGCTTAATTCTATTTCAGCAAGTGACGGGCCTCGACTTAGCCATTTGTGGTTAATAGGTCTTCTTTTTGGAACTTCACGTTGAATGTTCATTGTAAGCAACGATATATGCCGTTCTCAACTCCAATTTATCCAAATGTATTCTTCCCTAACATATTTTGAACTTATAACTTATAGGTTTCAATGTTTGACAGCGAGAGGAGAGATTGCTAGAAATATCGTTTTTATTTCTGAGTCAATCTTTGCGTGTTTATTAAGTGCCAGTCGCAATGTTTCTACAGACTGGATTGCCATTGACGACTAACTTTGTACAAGCCGAGCACTGTTGACTTTCTTGACACCGAAGGAAGACTGGGGTGCTGGCATTCCGGGTTAATTAGCGAGGCAAAGAAAGCATATATGAAGAGTAACTTTATACTTTCTTTAAAAATCTTGGGCTAAAAAATAACATTTGATATTTCCTTATAAGTGCTTCAGCGTACTGTCGGAATTATTAATGCAAGATATTTATTTTAAAAATTAGGAACAGTACCATTAAATATAATGAACATATCCATTAAATTATATATTATACATTTATAAATTTGATTAAACATATATTTGTATAGCTCTTGATAAATAAATATAATGATCAATATATACATATACGATTTTATTATAGAGTTACATAACCACTAAAACAGTTATATTTAAATATAGGATTTTTAAAATATAACTTACAATAATATTGTGGGAACACGTATATTGTTTTTCTGTTTTCGTTTGAATCAAGTATCATTTTTTTAATTTATGTCTATTTATTGTTTGCGAAAAAAATTATAAACTTAAAATTCTAGTTCAATATATTGAGATAGTACGTCATTTATTATAAATTATTGGTGCACTGTTAGATGTGTTGATTATGGGGGAGAAATAGAATATTTTCCTAATAAAAACCAACGTTATACTTAGTTATTGTTCTTTACTCATAAACATCAAAACAGATTACTATGAGAATAGTCCATAGTTTATAGTGACACGCATGAATTAAGCTGTGGCAAAAAGTATTATAATTACTATTTTGAATAAGTTTTACATACAATTAAAAATTGTTCAATATGATCTACTTATAGTATATATATAATGTTATTTAATATTTAGAAAAATATTTATATAAAATCAATAGTATGTTCTTTATTACAAATTTACATCTTTACATAATTGGACAAAGTTAGACGGTGGCAGCCCACTTACCGGAAAACCATTTACCAGAAACTCTATAATCGGAATCCCGCATACCTGAAAGCTCACTTAGCGGAAACCCACTTATCGGAAAGACCACTTAGCGGTACCTGTGTATTTAATTTAATTTTAAAATACAGTTTTACTTAGACAGTACAAATGTATAAAAATACATACAAGAGTTCATTTAGGTACACTCGTACATACAGGAGTCAGATTCAGTAGGCAAGTCATGCACAACGAGTTGAGCGGATTTCTAGTCTGGTGTGCAGTAGGTATGCCACTGCATCAATGTAGGACTGCAGGTCACGCTGCGCATTCTCCAGCTGGAGTCGCAGATTCTTAAGACGATTATCTAACTCCACGTTCTTTCGCCGGAAACGTTTTGCTGGCTCTCCGCGATCCAGCTACACGCCTCTGCTGCTGCGAGTGGTTGTCGTGAATCTAAAATTATTGTTAATATTTTATATTAAAAATTTATTTTACATATATTATAAACAATTATAAATTTTACAATTAAATAGAAACTGTGTTTCATTGAAAGTAAATATTTTACTGACGGAATATAAAAATAATTTACTTTTGGAAGTTGGGATGTATCATGCTGCTGGCTTTGTTCCACCTGGAATTGTATCCTTCTGCAGCATTGGTTGTGCAGTCTTGGTCTCCATATCGTATCCACATAGTATGATCAAACATGGCCACAACTTTATCATGCCATGTTTCGTCAACATATCCAAGCAGCAGATCGACTCTCTGATCTTCAGGGGCATCTCCGATGGTGAGGAGCCATGCTTCATCTTGCAAGTGGAGTGGAACTAGCGGAAGCGCTAGCAAACGATGTACTATATTTTCTTGCGTTGCTAGTCGCCAAATGCATTGACCGAAATTGAACAGGCAACATTTTGCTTCAAGCTGCTACCAAACAATAACTAAGACATTGTACAAGCCCTTCTCGAAATCTATAATACATTTAGTAAACCTAGGAGCAAGATGCCGGTCCTCCATCGCTTGCCGAATACCGCGCAACGTAGAAATGTACGTTTCTTCGGTTTTGTTCGGCAACAGCGCAAAAAACTGTTTCCATTCGCCCAAAATTTACCGTGGATAATCAATAGTCGAGCAAATTGTTTTTGCACACATTTAAAAGTCCCATCAACAACATCCTAAAGCGTTTGCGATAGTTTTTCTGGGACAAATTCAGATGAGAAGATTAGGATCCTGTGTTCTCCAGCCCCGTCATAGATCATTGTATGCTCTACGTCTTGTCGAATAACTATGTAAATGCGCTCTGTTTTCCGCCAAATGTGGCTGATTAGCAGCAGCAGCTCTTTGTACAGAAGTCTTTGCACTGCTGAAGCTAGGAAAATATTTAGAATCTTCAACTTGTTAAGCGGCTATAAGAGCGGGTTTCCGGTAAGTGGGGTGTAATCAGTTTGACATTGTTCGACAATTTGTTCTATATGGTGTATATAGTTATTCTTATATCATCATAACTAATAAAATTAAAAGTGCAACAAATTCTCACTTAGTTATTGTTGTATAATTAATGTGTTAAAAGTACATTATCTCAAATAAAAATTTAAGACACTGATAGATCATTTTAAAGATTGTTTTAAATTGAATCATTCTAACAATATAGAATTCATTGACAATTTATTGCCATTTTTCTACATTCCGATCTAGTATGTACTGCACGGGAATATTACCAAATCAGTTTAGGAAATGCAATGTTGCAAAAAGCAATTGTTAAACTATATGCAAAATATTTAATTCCTTTTAGTTAAACATATTTGCTGTGTTTTAAATGTTTGCGAAACAAGTGTAGTCCTCTATCTATTACAAAAAAATGATACCACTTATAATGAATACATATTTTATAATTTGTTCATTGAAGTTACAAGAGGTGTTAAGAAGAAGAATAGAAATGTCACGACTAAAAATCTTATTGAAAGATTATGAAAATTTCACGTAATTGCGTGTAATATTTGTTAATATTTTCATATACATTTTTTTCCTATGGGAATTATGGAATTTGTTGCAGATACATTATTTATTTGTTTATTACTTTGTCTTTTGTGTGATCGCATGTAAGTTACCACACCGATATTGTTATTTGCTAAGTAAAATGACATATATTATTTATCACGCCCAAAAAGATTATTCCCTCGTTCTTTATATTAGAATACACAGCTTATATGCTAAAGTTATCTAAGCCATTTAAGATAGGGTATTTATTTATTATTCATGGCGATTTTTGGCATTAAATTGTCTCAAAATAATTCCAATTATACGCTTTAAAGCGTATAATTTGAAAATCGTACATTCCATAATTAATTATTTTTAAATCAATTACATAAATATATTTCGTCAATTTCAATTGTAATAAATCGCCTCTAAGACATTTACCACAACTTCAGAAAACTAGTCACTATGTAGCTATCCCTAAATAAGTTCTATTAAATATGTCAAATAAGTATTAGTTGATTTCTTTCTGATTCTCAACACCACTACAGAATATAATCGTTACTTTAATTTAAAATAAAATCGAAAGTTACTTTTCATAATGAAACTAGAATTATTGGCCTAAACCGTATAGTATATCGACTGAAGTACCTTCAAGATAAATATTCTTAGGAACGATATCCAACGATATACTAACGATATAATACCACTTTTATCCTATTTTTCAGTATATTGTAACGCGTGTTTGTTTTCAAGTAAACTGTTCCCCACATAAACAACTTTTGTTGATATTTTTGTAAAACTTATGAGAATAATATTTATTAATATTATAATCAAATGCAATTCGCATACTTAAATTTTTTAATTTTATCTCATCAGGCATTTTTAAAATTATGATTAAAACAAACAAAAAAGTTTTTATTATGACGTAATAGATCATTAATAATATCACTTATATGTCCTTATAATTGTCTATTAAAATCGTTTGCTAAAAATTATATTTTAACTTATTATACAAATATTCATTTTTTTATTTCAAATATAATCAAACCATATTTAACTCCTTTAAATTAAATAAAATTTCGTAGGAAACCTTATTATTACATCATCATTATCGTTAAAAATCATCGTTAAAAATGGGGTATAGTGTGGTTTGAAACGTAATTTTAGGTATGTTATGTATTAATAAGATTCCGTTTGAATTAGTCGATTATCTCATCTTGATAAAAAACATCTCATTTTCCTACTTTGAATAATGAAGCTGATTCTGTTTTTGATTATTAAAAAACAAGACTGAAAACTTTTAATTTACTAATAAAAAGATGTTGTGTCTAAATATGCGCAGACAAAATAAACCAAGATACAAAATGACTTCAATGTGTCAATTATCATTCATCATCTCCACAGATGCTGATGATTAATTATCGACGTCAGTTTATTTCCAAACAGATTATTATTATTATTATTATTATTAGTGCACTTTTCATTTCGTAGCTTTTTATATATGTAATATATTTTTCTTATAGTTTATTATAGTTTTATATATAAATTCCTTTTAGTTATTTTTTCATTGATAACGCCGTTAAAGCTTTTTAAATAAAAACTTTTAATAATATTGAAATATAATATATTAATTGCATTACAAATTGTATGAAACACTAAGGCATTTAAAACAATAAGAGAATAACAAAATGTATTGATATTTTTTAGAAGTTATTATTTTTCAATAGTATTATTTTTTTTATCTGTTTTTTTAACTGTTCACGCATAGGTAATTATTTTCACGAAAACCAATAATTTGGCGGCTTTTATTTGACAAAATGTTTTTATCATACATCGTTTTAATTATAATTTTATATATATACCTTGATTAATATATAATATTTATAATTAGTTTTTCAGTTAATGTTGAGATTTGTATGAAGTGTGTCAGATTTGTTATACATTTATTATTCAAATAAACACTAGATTTACTATGAACTAGTTTGTCTCGAAATCTATTTTCAAACAGATTAAATTTTTTCACATTCTTTATAGGGTGATCTCATTGGTAAGGTGTATCGGGAAATCACTTTCGCGTAAACGAAACCGGATTCAAAGTTCCCACATCATTCATTTAATTAAATTTCAATTGATGGTATTACCAATTAGTTTATATCTATTTGTTCGTTTTATGTAGAGATTTGCTCGCGACAGAGCTATATAAGTCGACATTTTTCATGTTAAAATATCAGAACTCGTTCCTATATCCGTCTACAATTCGGACTTTACTTTCCTTACTGGAACATAATACAAATTCGAGTATATTATTTTCTAACATTCCACAAAAACATTTATTTATTTTATACGATTTTCGCGGAAATATATTGATTAAACTGTTCTAGCAATAACTATAAAACGAATGAATACTTTTTAAACAAGTAATATTTATTTTACACTTTATTATTAATATACTACTTACAATCAATACCGTGAAAATGTGTTGAAAAGCAAAAAAAAAAATCGGCTTCTCTTGTTATACTTTTCGTCTATATATTTGAAATATTATATTTTATGCATTTTTATATTAATTTTTTTACACTATACATGTTTATTATGATTATGGTGTTCAAGTAGATTTAAAATGCTGATTAAAAAAATTATAATGATATGTGTGTATATATTAATTATTGCTAAAACATAAAAAAAAAATTATTTTAATAAATTGTAATGTTTACAAATGTAGAATGTTTTACAAATGGTAGGTCATTAAATACTTATAATTTATCAATTAAATTTGTGAAAATTTTATATTTATATATTTAGTTCCAGATTTTTTGGTTACAATACCAGTTCATGATATTTATGTCAATATTTTTAATATCTATGTATTTCGAAAAATTGAATTGGTTTTTATGCTTAAATTACAAAAAGTAACATATTTATAACACTTATTGTACATATACTACTTTTGTAATAACTCTCACAACATTTTACAACTTATATACTCTTAAATTGTGTTTAAAATATATCAACTAGTAAACTATATAGACCTTAAATTCTGTTTAGTGATGTATTAATGGTATAATAAATATAATTAAGAATAACAATTTTAACAGAAGCTAATTATGTTATTATTTTGCAATATTCCACTTCTTTTGTTTTTTAATCTGCTGTTTAATATGTTGATTTTGAACTCACCATTCAAAATCACTAGCGCCACAACAAATTAGGCTATTTTACTCATTATAATAGTTTATTATGTTACTAAAATAGGATATTATTTACCGCTAATTACGTTTTATATTTTAATTTTTCTTTAGATAAATAAAGCAAATGAGGAGAACAATTACATTCCACATATATATATAGATAAAGAAATTTAATTAAATATTATATTGTAATGATTCAAATTAAATGTTTACAAGATCGATATCGATTCTAAATATCGAGGATAACAAAGATTCTACAATGTAAAGTTATTGTATGAAAAATAAATTTTGAATACAATACCGCATTATTATTAGTTTAAAATATATGTGCCTTATAGGCTACTTATAAAGTTTCGCATAAAAGTGTACGTTGGAATGGAGAATCTATAAAATCAATGTGTTGTGTGCTTTGTCATTAGGTTGTGCAGTTTTAAAATAAAATGAATATAAAAACAAAACGCGTATTGTAAGCTATTAACAATAAACACAAACAAATAACAAAGTTCATAATATGCAGAAACATCAAACACACTCATTGAATATTAATGAGCCTGCTGATTAATCAATTAAAACTTTAGATAAAACACCCAGTAAATTATATTGAACGAAATGAAGGCTACTGGAAAACCTACTCGTGACAGGCGATCAATTTTGCTAACTGAGTTTGCTTTTTTCAAACTCCGACGAATCTTTTCCTTTTTGTACTTTGCACTGCCCTTGATGCAGTTGACGAATCGTATGCAACAGTTATCCGTCCACTCATCGTCGTCATCGTCAACTGCGGCCTCAACAACACAACCAGTACTGCTGCTCGGGTTGATTGTCTTGGAGTCAGCGGTAACGTCACCTTGACGCCTATTGGTTTCATTGGCCGTGTCAATTTCGGAAATGATAGTAGCAGAGCTGCTGTTGTGGGCGGTGGGCTTTTGTTGCATGCCGCCACCGTTTTCCTGTATCAGGGAGTAAACGTGCCGGCGACCGCCAGGCATTGGTGATCCACCATTTCGATTCGTTTTTCGCGGACCACCTCCTGTATATTTTAGTCCTCGATACTAATAATGATAAATAAGAAGATAAATATCGCATACATATGTAATTTATTCAGTACATATATTTTTGTCTCTAACTTCCATATTTTTTGGGGTTAACACGTTTTAACAGATTCATCATTTTAATATAAAAAATTTGATAAAATTTACTTTATCAGTAGATCCTAGAATTTTTTAAATTGTTTTTAACAAGTTAGATTACTAACATCTTATTCAATAAACAGGCCTTTTTGGAGTTTTTGTAGTAATAAGTTTCATATAGTAAACTAAATAATACATATTTATATACAAATATTAATATTAATATATAATAACTAATGAATAATACTGTATAATACATTCGTTTCAATTTGGCGAATTTATGAAATAAAGTAATTTACATAAAAGACTACTTTTAACTTTTACATTATCGATGTCATTTAACTAACCGGCGTATTCAAATATTTTGAATTATTTTACTACCTTTATCATTTTTCTTTTCCTCTTTTTTAAATTGTGTGACGTCCCCATATTTCAGCATATTCAATATAGTTTTTAAAATATAGATAAAAACATTTTAAATTATTAAAATGAAAATGTTTAATTAAATTAACGAAAGAGTAATATTAATATTTATTAAATAAATTAGATAATTAATAAATAATAATATTAGTTAAATATTAATAGAAAATAATTAAACAAATGAATATTTTTTGGTATTCTGTTGCTATATGTAAGAAATGAATAACTTACGTTTAATTTTGAAAATGAATATTTTAAAATGTAATCAAAATATTTCCTAAATTTGATAATTTAAGATATGAAACATATTTAGAAAATAAAGAATTTACTAGACATATTTTAAAAAGTAAATATTTTAAATTAAAAATGTTGCATGCTTGCGTGTTATAAGCGTGTGCTATACAAAAAAGTATACATAAACGAATTATCAATATGTAAAATAAATTGTTTTATTTGAATACTATCCATGAAAATAAAATACATCTTCATTTATATATTACGAATATATACTTAAAAATACTATCCATGAAGTTAAAATACTTCAATTATTTTTAATACTTCAATTTCAATAATTATATAATCCTTCAATTGATTATATTCGGTAAGTTGTTTTGCAGTTAAAGTATTATAAAAATAAATCACATAATTTGCAACCTCCATTTTTCGATTGCTAAGGACAAATTTATTTTCTTGAAAAGTAGTTTTATAATTAAAGCAATAATTTCCAAACTATATGTACAAACTATGTAAGGATCAATATATATATAGCTTTCTCCAGTTTTCAGTTACTAACTAAACACACACAGATAATAAGAAGGAAAAGGAAATGGAGATCACTAGAAATATATATCTAAATACCTTCTTTTTTTTTTTAATTGAATCGGTAAAATTTATATAAAGTTTGACAAATAAATTGCACGGATAAATCATTAAAGCCTTTCAATATTTTGTAAGAAAATTAAATGTTTAGCAGCACATTAAAATTACTATTTAACATCAGGCAACATACAGTAATATTTTCGTCGGTTAAACGTATATAAAAATTTAAAGTTCAAAATTTAAAATACATAAACCCTTAAAATTATAGTTTGATCATATTTTTTAAATATTATAAAAAAATTTTTTTTACTATTTTGGCATTGACATTTTTTATTAAGTAGTAAATGATATTGACTGTCGAAGTAATGAATTTACAAAAACATTGTAAATTATTTTAAAGTCAGAATTTATTGTTTTATTTTTAAATGGCTCTATTTGTATTCAAACTTAATATTATATTATTTAAAACATGTTTTATATTATTAATATTTAGTTTTTAGAAATTAAAAAATGTTTAGCATATTTTATTAAACAAATAATTATTTTTGTAGAAATTTTAATCGGGAAAAATTTTATGTTACGTAGATCAAATAATCTCAAATTTTAAAATGTAGTATAACCAAATTATACATCTTCTTTTTATATAAGCTTATATTGTTATCCCAATAATATTCAGACTGTTACAAATTTAATAACCTTGTCGTAAATCAAGGTAGACCAATATAAGATGCAAATATTATATTAGCAAAGTTCCCCGGTTGATATAAATATGTACACGGGTACACGTAAGTACACTAAATATTTTGTCACGCCTGTAAAACGTTAAAATTGTTCTTGCGGGAGTCTAGTTCTTGTGAGATATCCGACATGTTAGATAGATTGGACTCATTTCTCTCATGGCAGAATGACACCTATCAACATTCTAATTTAGACTAACCATAATTTCTTCATCATCATCGTCGTCACTCTCCAGGATCAAGTGAAGCTCTCCCGAACCCAGTTTAGTGAAGTAATGAACCCCTGAGAACTGTATTATCGTCGCCAATACGAAGGCAAAGCAAATACCGACGTAGATGTCAAGGGCGGTCGAGTAGGAGACGCGTGGAAGATCTTGACGATTGTCCATGCCAAGAAACACCATTGTGAGCACAGTGGTAATGCCTAAACTGGGGACAATGCGTTTTTTATCAATTAATGTTTACATTGGTGTTACACAAAACAAAACAAATAAACCTAACCTACTATAGATAGAACATCATCTTAATCACATTCTATAAACAAAAATGAAACATTCGAAGATTAGTATTTGAATAATTAATATTCCAGAGATAATTTATTTTAAAATGTGATAATTTTATAATATGTATACAAATGAATATATACAAATTTAGATGCTTATAAAGGAAGTAACTACTTTTTAGTTAACAAATGAGATTTGAAAAATAAATACTAGCCGTCGTTAATGCATTCCGACACAATCAGCCTTTATATTTTACAATACATGTAAATACAATGTACGTACATATCTACGAGAGATAGAAAGCAAGATCAATAAAAAAGAAAGGTAGACAAGAAAATATACCGAGTGCAATTCTGTCCGACGTAGCCTCTCTGTTGATCCAAAAACTAACCCACGAAAGCACAACCAGCAGACTGCACGGAACATAAATCTGGATCAAGAAGTAGCCCATGTTTCTTTCGAGCTCAAAATGAACTACAAGCATTGAAAAATTACCTGAAAATGGCATAATCTTCTGGATAAAATAGAGTATAATAGACGTTTACTAAATTATCGAAAAGATTTTTGTGTATCGACTTACTCACCCCGACTACCGATCATGTAATGGTCATATCCCTGAGGCATATCTTTCAGATCAAACTGAGATAGGGTCAGGTCATTTGCCCATTCGATGGACTTTCCTGGACCCTTCTTCCAGCGAAATACCACGTCATCAGCTGCGTAGCCATCTTTATAGGGAGGAATTTATGAAAAACGATTAACAATGTGCTTTTAATAAATGTAATAATTAATAACAATTGTGAAATAGGAGAATACAAAATATAAAAGTTTTGTCTATAACAATGTACCTACTTCTAGCATTTTATATCATTAAACCCATTTTTGTAAGTAAAAATATTAATTACATGACCTACTATAGTAGCACATATTTTTTACATTACTTGCATATTGTAACCTTCGTTAACAAATGGTTAATCTCCCAATTGTAAGTTTGAATACTTTAAAACCTCGTAAACAGATTCCCAATTTTAGAATAATTTAATATTTTAAATATATATATATGTATATATATATATATAAATGATTAAAAAGGTGATAAAATTGTAAATTTTACTTTTTTTAATATTTTTGAATAATGCAATCATATTAAATTTTAATCATTATTGTTCTTTAGCATTCTTTAGATAAAAACTCAATTCATGTTTAACATATATTCATTATCATGCGTTTCTTAGAATAATCATAATTTTAAATCAAAGTTAATTTGCTTTAAATAACATACTTTAAGTGTAAATTTATATTAGATAAACATTACATCTTAATTTATATATGTATTATTTAACATATATTTTAACACTTTTTTACCGTATAATTGTACAACATAATTTACAATTTAAATTAGAGCTTTTAACCTATTTTAAGTTTGAGATAAATTAAACATTTTAGCATATAAATGAAAGTACTTACGACTTCCAACGATTAAAGGACAGAATTGTTTATCCATAGGAAACTTTTGCAGATGCATTGGGCAACGGGCTTTAATTGTGAGTCTAAAGAGCAAGAATTAAATAATTTTTTATGTTATTGCTTTTACACGAAAGATGCACAGTTATGGTTTTAAATTAAATCAATTTTAAATGCACATTTAAACGCGTAATATGCGTATTATAAAACATATATTAAATAAGATATTAATATTCTAAATATACAAGTAATTCTTATTAGTAAGAGGATGCTGCACTTGTGTTTAATCGTCATTTTTTTAGGAATCTGGTTGTACAGTATACACATTAAAACAAAAGTTTCATAACCTATTTAATTGTTTTAGTCGTACCGACAGTAATATATGATTATACTCTATGTTTCCAGGATAAAATACCTGAGAATAGAAAGACGGTTTAATGCCTCATCAAATTAGCATAGTAGCATATTCTTATCCGCCTCGGTGCATCGCTTAACAGTCAACATAAAATAGATAGACTATTATTATATATTCTTATTTTTTAAATAAATGTGTTCAAAATTGCTTAACTGGAACATGCTATTTTTATTTATTTTTTATTGTTGTTTTTTACTTTTTGAATAGAGTATAGTCTTTAAAATAATTATATGATGATTTCGTTGCATATGTTAACGTTAATAATGTGTCACGTAAATTTTAACCAAAGATAATTATGAATAGTTAATATTGATTATTTTGAACTAAGTTATGTCTGTTTTTGTGTATAAAACATTATACAGTTATTAATATGGTTCAATAATAAAATAATTTAGTATATGGAATTTTCTTGCCAACCTTTTGTATATTTTATAAATATATTATATCACACTAATAAATTTCATTCATGCATTTGTTCCGAAATGTGAAAAAATAATGATATATATACTTATACTAAATATTTATATATTGACCAGATGTAGAAAACATGATTGCCTAGTCCTTTGATAAAGTACTTATAAAATAAGAACAAATGAGAATTTGGGCAGTTTTATCTTTGGAACATAGGCTATTGGGTACTACATATTTCCATATAAAAACTCTCTAAATATTTCTTTCCCTTGCTCAATTGTTGGAGAATTAATTACCAAGCAAGTCTAAGGCTGGCAGTATAGGATATCCATACGTGATGCATTCCTGTGATGGATGATGTTAGCTAAGCAATGAAGCACGGATATAGGGGATAAAAAGAGCGCGGATTTTTTTTTCGGCCTATTCTGCCAACGGCTTCATTATGATTCCCGTACAATGTAAATATCTATATCTCAGTATTGCGTTCAATAAGCTTTCGATCAGGTCGAAATGACTTTGAACTGAATGATTTTAGAAGTGTAAAGCCTTTCAGTTCTGATTAATACAGATGATAACTGAGGAGAAAACTAGATTTGTCAATTAAACGGGATCGAATGATGAACCCAGTATGAGTTTGTTAACTCCGGAGAGGATATACATAAGTATCAATAAAGTCTATCTCACCGACAAGTTGCATTTATACTGTTGACTGTGCCCAACTGAATGTATATAGTAAATAGACGAAAAGATCGGTAAAATTATAATTCATTCTTTTGTATGAATCAAAAAAATATGTATTTGTCGTTTAAAAAGGTATCAATTTAATACAATAGCATATAAAATATACAAAACTATACAACAAATTCAGTTAAAAAATAATTTGTTTCAAATAAATATATCGAAACTTGTTTTAACACTTTTTCAATGCATACCTATAATTATATATATATATATATATATATATATATGTATTTGTTTTATATAGTTCAATTTTTCATTTTTTATAATTCCATAGATTTTACGCAAATGTATTTACCTTAATATCGCATTCTAGTATATTTAAGTAGAAACAGTCTAATTTATTACATTATATAAAACTAAATTATGTGGTATATAAAATGATAATTATATAATCTATTCCAATATCAAATGAATAACTTTAGTGTTTAGTTTTTTATGTATACTGTTTTGTGCAATCATCTTAGATAAAGTATTGTTTTTGCAGATAGGTTTTTTTATTTGTTATTTATCAGATATTAACATTGTTTTAAATGCTAATTTAATAATAAAACGGGCACGTTGTTTTATTCATAATCTCAAAAAATAGATTTTTATTAACATGTACTTTACAAAATTATAATATCTAGCACTAATATCTTTAGTATAATGTAATATATTAATACTAAATAATATATTACATTTTTCTAATGCGCTTGAAATAACGTTTATTTATTTTAATTCATGTGTACATTATACTAAAGATATTAGTGCTAGATATTATAATTTTGTAAAGTACATGTTATTAAAAATCTATTTAATTAAAATTATTTCGGAATTCTCTACAAATATAACTTGGTTAAATACACAGATTAAATACTAAAATATAGCACATTAAAAATTTTAATTTTGATTTGTTCTTTATTGCAAATATTTTTATTAAAATAAATAAATTTACTTTTATAAATATGTCAAAAAAGCATATTGAAAAACAAAAATGTTTAAAATATAACACAAAATTATTAAAAAGTTGAATGAATCTATTTTACTAAAAAAATACTTTTATTATAACCAAATTTGATTGTATAAAGTAAAATTCATAAAAATATTGTAAACTAAAAGTCTTTTTAAAATTAAATGATAGTGAATAAATTACAAAGCAATACTAAATAATATTAATAAATAAACATTTGGTGAAACAAGCACAAGTGCCATCAGATAGAGTTCACAAAATTGATTTTAATGTGTTTAGCGTCAAAAACATTAAATTCGGCTTCTCTTAAGTGTAAATAAAAACATAATTTAAAAATAGAGAGACGGCGAGCTAGTGGGAAGAGAAGGAATTAACGCAACAAGAAATATTACGAATACAATTATTCTTTTCTTCAATTTCATAATTGTAACGAAACGATTTGTGCTAGCAGATTTGCCAGCTGTTGAAATCTCACAGCTTTTATCATTTTAATTAAACTTTATAAAAAAAACGGAAAACAATTGATTGACAAAATCATAATAATTGTACATCAATGCAGGCCTTTATATACGTTTCAAACATACTAGATTAATAATACTAAACATTTGTATCGGCAAACTAATACGATGTTCAATTTTATTTTAATCGTTAAAGATCTGAGTTTGTTTTCTTTATTTAAGGGATGTGCAATAATGGTTGATGATGTTGAAATTTAAGAAATCGATATAATCTCGTATTGTTCTGTCTCTATAAGAATTAACAACTATACTCAAAGATGAATGTACAATTATTTTTACTGATCTTTTCAGATAAAAATAACTGGTAAATCTAAGTTGCTGGAAGAATATTCGTGAAGGTTTTGAATAGATTTTTAACCTTCCACAAAAAAAATCAAATTTTTATTCACGCTTGTTTTTAAAAACATGGAAATTATTTAAACAACTATATATATATATTACTGAAAATGTTGAATCTGTCAAAATACAAATAGTATGTTACAGATATATATGTAACAGCTAAATCATAGATATGAATTGTGATAAGCTAAGTGTTTTAATATTAAATTAATATTTTTAAAAGATTTTAAGTTTCTAATTTTTTTTCTAAATTTTCAATATATTTTAAATTTTAAATAATAAAAACTAATTTTAATCAATACTCTAAAATTTCCTATACTTCATGCATAATTATAGAGTAAAAAAATAAAATCCAACACCAATCATATTACAATACATTTTAATAACTAATGAAATGTTATTCGTAAATTAAAAAATATTTTACAACTTTTTGATACTGCTATTAAGATCAATGATTTAAACATTATGTGCAAATGTAAATCTTTAATAATTACCATTGATGTTTGAATCATCTTCAAGAAATTTAATAAAACAATTGTTTTAGTTTTATTCGTTGTAAGTTACAATAGGGAAAAAGTTATTGAGTTAATTCATTAGAAGAACACATAAAACATCACGTTTTTAGTTGATGATACGATTATTATTAATTTCGTACTATTAATTTCAAAAAAATTAAAAATCTGTAACAAAGATTAATAAAATAGATTAGTGTTTTCTGTAAAATATTAATTGATACAGAATAAAATACAATAGAAAAATTGATTTGTTAATTAATTTATAATTTTACATTTATTTGAAAAAATGAAGTTGTCCAATTGAAAGGTATATCCTTTAACCTTATATAAAAAATGTTCAACAGCAGATCTTTAGAAATAAAGGAAAATATGTATATTTCTGTATATTTTTGCTTTATATTTCAATAAACTTGATTTATATTTAAAAAATATATAATTTGCTTAAGGTATATTAAATAAAACGTTTAATATATTCTAATATTCTAATATTCTAATATTCTAATATTCTAATATTCTAATATTCTATAATACTATAAATACTAAAAATATATATATTTAAAAAATGGGACTGTTTTAAAAAGGCAGCAAACTAACTCAATCCGTTGAATAATACATCCAGATCATAAGATAAATATACATAAATATATTATTTTAAAAATCTTGCATTGGAATAGAGCACTGCTGACTTATTAACTTGCTACTGCTACTGTCTATCTTTAATATAATTTATTAATTTTCTCATTAGGATACTTCTGAATCTCTACACTAAAAATTATGAAATATTTTATTCCTAAAACTAGATATTAACTCTCAACATATCATAAGTTATCGAAATTAGAAATCCATGGTATAATAATCAACAGTGACCTCATGGATAACAGAATCATTCCATCCTGGGCTATTCTAAAAAGAACGTTGGGGGAGGTGATATTGTGCAGATAAGATCCTCGGCCATTGTAAATGTAAGTGTCCGGTTTCCAGATATGGTGGAGCATTCTTTCGTTAAGTTGAAGTGTTTCGAGCCCCTTGAATCCAAGGAAACTAAGCCGTTTGTCTTGCCACGTTTGTCTAAAGTAGCAGTCAAAGGAGTACACCTGGAAGACATAAATTACTTGTTTACATACATATAACATAGATGTTTTAGTATAATGGAAACGTTCTGAAAAGTATTGTAAAAGTTATCTATGAAAAACTATTTGTTGTAAACTATTAACACACTGTGCTATGAAGAAAATTATTATGTTTTCTTTATAAAAAGAATACCAAATAATAACATTTTATATTTCTATCAACGATGTTTTAGTTTTCTGTTCTTTAATAGAACAATAAAAAAATTGTCTTTTTGCATGTTTGAAATATATTATTATTATAAAATCAAGATACACATTAATATGTCAATTTTGTGAAAGTTGAATTAATTATAAAAAATACAATATTACAATTTAAATATGTATATTTTTTTATTTTTCAATATTTTGTAATGAAAATGTAGTTTTAAATAAGTTATATATATATATAAATGATCTTAAATTGGCTCTGTACTTCTAATTTTGATATTTCACTAATTTTGATTTATTGATTTGATCTATTCTTTTTGAAAGATTTATAAATCGTTATTTTGGAATTTTATTATGTAATACGAATACTAGAAAGTAATGGTCCATTAATCAAATATCTCTGTGATGCGAAATCCGATTTTCAAAAATAAATAAGCTAATTTAATAAAAGATGCAATTTATTGCTTTATATAATTGTGAAGTAGACTGTTTTTCCTAGCAAATATTTGATTTATAGTTATAAGAAATTATTATAAATTAAAATTTTTATATGGCATAGAGTAAATTATTTTGTGAAATTTCTTTTTGTAATAAATATTATTATATACGGTCAATGTGTTTAATGTTTAAATAGAAATAATATTAAATATAAAAACAAATAAAAATAATTTACATTTTATTTTCATTCAATATTTTTAGATATTACAATAAATCTAATTGAAATATTTATTTTAATATGTGCAATCATAATTTAATAATTGCTGTTCAGAACTTTAATACGCATAAATAAATGAGACTAAAATTATTCTTTTCATAATTATTTTATTCTAAATATGATATTTTTTGACAGAGATTTACTACAGGGATATGTAGTAATAATCAGAAAATATTTAAATTAAACTTTTTAATATTATATTTACATTCATTTTATACCATTGTAATTGTAAAATTTGTTGCAAATATCAATTTGTTTGTTACAGATTAACTAATTAAATTATTGTATTTTAATAAATAATTAAAAAAATTACCATATATACGTATATATAAAATAAGTTATTACAGTGTTAAATCCATTTGCATATTTGGTGGGATAAAACATATATGGTATAATTAGACTAAAATAGTTTACAGTTTAGGAAAATATTAATTAAAATTTTTTGACAATTAAGATAAAGAAAATGTTTGAAGTCTTCAAAAATTAAAGAGCATGGGTTGAATCGCAGTAAATTATTCAAACGTCTAATTAAAAATATTTCAAACACAATTCAACAATAATATCTGTTTAATATATTATTGTAAAATGTTTCTATATAATTTTACAGTTAACACATGCAATTTCATTTACATTTTTTTAAATTTTAATAAACGTTTTATGTATCTTTTATATATCTGCCTTTCATTCAAACGAAATTCTGTATAATAACGTTTTGAATAGTTTATCTGAATCGACAGGAGAGTTCATATTATAAAATCTTCCTTAATAATATTGTCTGCATATAATTGCATGTTTATGTGGAATAGTCACATAGTAATCGTTCATAGACCTTAGAAAATTATAATGTGTCAGCAAGATGTTTCGAAAGAACGCTGTGCTAAATATGTACTTCATTTGTGATTTAGTTATGGCGTGTATGAACACGTTATTGACTCTATTTATTGTTAGTTCAAAGTAAATGTATCTTATGAAAAAATTGTCTTAAAAGATAGGCCAACATACTGTTGATTTGATGATTTGCGCAATTATATTTATGTTGTGTTTTATATGCATACGACATTATTCTATTTAATAATATAACGTTGCTAAAATCTAAGCTAAAATAAATGTATATTATATTATAGGAAACTTTATAAAAATTAATATTATTACAAAAAAATTGCCTTATATAATCTTAAAAAGATGTAATATAAACAATAAGTATAATATTTGCTCTATTTATTTTTTCTCATCACGAAATAAATAATTTCCTTTCACTGTTCAACACTGCACATAATATAAAGTTTTTGTATAGGAATGTTTACCTCAAAAAAACACGAAAATATACAGAAAAAACCAGACTCTCTGTGCGCTTAATTAGATAAGTTATATCTGATAATTAAATTACTCATTGATTAAGATAGATATACAGCAACTTACATAT
The DNA here is from genome assembly GCA_034780555.1 of Coelogynopora nodosa. Taxonomy (NCBI): domain Eukaryota; kingdom Metazoa; phylum Platyhelminthes; order Proseriata; family Coelogynoporidae; genus Coelogynopora; species Coelogynopora nodosa. The sequence goes on from JAUZND010002343.1 coordinate 36,754, forward strand.
TGAGGTTTAAATGACTTTCTATTGTTAGACCTATCCTTATAAACAATTAATAATTGTTTTAAATCTATATATTATAAGGAGTCATATAGTGTAATAATTCATGTGTGCATATGAAAATAAGATTCAAACAATAAAATTGAGTTATTTTATAAGAATAACCCTACACATAATAAGCACGTTAGAAACTGCATGGAAGCTATGCATGATGCAGCTTAAAATAAGATGAAATTGATTCTTAAATTATTTCAAGATTTAAATGTTAATATGAAAACGTACGAGTAATAAAATAGACTATAAATTATGCTAATTTTGATAGACACAGTAATCAACAAATAATAATTTAGACATTAATTGAACGACAAATTTGTGGGCTAGTGTTTGGTGGGTTCGCTCACAAATCGTTATGTTTCAAGTTCGAATTCCTTGTCTGTGCTGATAATGTGAAGATTATACACGAAATTTTTCTGCAGATGGATTATCCTATTGTTTACTGTGTCTGTAAAAATTGTCTCCATCTATGTACATAATTTATTTATAGTTTATGCAGCTTATAGATTAATTTTTAAAATTTTCAGAAATATTTCAATTTGCTTTATAATAATTTTTTGCTTTAAACCGTCTAGAAATATCTAATTTTATTCAATTTGATATATTCTCATGGAATCTTATAACGTGCAATATGAAGGGTAAAAAATCGTTTATTAATTAATTATAAATATTCTGCTTTTTTACTTTATTTTAATTAAAGCTGATATAAAAGATTGTGAGAACCCAGAAAAATATGAATTTGAATCTGTTTGTTATATATAAGCATCATATTTTGTTATCACATATATTTTTAGTTCTTACAGTTTCTATAAATACAGTTATTTTTTACGTACCTAAATTTTTTTAATTATAAAAATTAATTTTAATTATCACATTGTTCTTATGAAATAATGATATATTAATTTTTACTTTAATACTTACTTGTTTTCAATTAATATAAGACATAAATCATTAAATTATAAAATAATCTAAAAGTATTACAGTACCTTAATTAGCTGATTAAATATATCTATAACATAGATATTAATTTTACATATATATATTCATTCAATATTCATTTTAAAAATTCATTTTAAATATCGTTATGAACTCTTTTTTTGTGGGAAAAGCATTAATCGTAAAATGAAAAAAAATAGGAATGTAGAATAATTTATTTTACAGAAAATCGATAAATCTGTGCTAACTCTTTTCTTTGTTGAAATCTAACACTTTACTATATTTTATGTGTTAGTGGATGTATGCTGCTTTACGATCAATGATAGATGACTTATTCTGAAGTTGGTTAAAACTAACTTTGCAGTTAAAATAATTATTTTAAATATTTGCTTTGCAGATTGATGGAAATTTCTAAGATTTATAATCGACTATATAAAACTTTTATCAAATTGTAAACCACTCTTTGAATTTGAAAAAATAATTCAACAGCTTGCAAAAATGACAATTTAAACGACGGATTACAGAAAATCTGGGTAAGCAAAGTGTGGATCTAATGAAATAATAGACTTTCTGAAATGTTGAGTCTATGTAATTATTTTGCATTACCGGCAGTTTGATGATATAATATTGGACACTTTAAAAATATTTCATGAACAAATTATTTTTTCAAAAGTATTGTTACAATTGTGGATGTGATTTGTCGGATATATTCTTTTACATTAATTAAAAGTAATTATTTTAAATATATTTCACTATGTTATCAGGTACACTAAAGAGTGCACTATTAAAATAAAGCAGTATTTAAACTTTAATTCAAATATATTATTTATTTGATAGTTGTTTAACATATTCAATTAAAATTTTCCGGAATATATAATTAAACCTTCTAACAAATATAGATTGTAAATAATATATTATGGTTAATGTTCATTGTAGGTAGTGTAGGTCCATTTTAGGACTTCACCCACTAATTTGAATTTGATTTTTAATTGGTTTAGTTGTTTAAAACTCATTCTTTCAATAGCACGATTTAAATGTAATTTTTGCTTTAAGCAATCGTTTTTTAAGTGGAATAGATTTCATGTCAATTTTCACATAGAAATAATGGTTGGAATCTTCAATTATTAACATGCAAATAATGCATTAAATGCAAACCCGTTCAGTATATGTGATCAGGAAACATGCTTTTATGTTTGAATCGCTAGAACAGTACATTATATGAAATTTGCATTCGTGTTACATGGTAAACTATTTCCGGAAATATATATGACAATGTTAAAATTAACATGCTAAACAATTAAAAAAATAAGGTAAATATTAAATTAGGAATTTATCTGTGACCGACATTTTGTGTTTCTGTTATTTTAAGTTAAGTTAATCTGTGTAAGCAGGTTGACTTTAAACTGATACATAGATGATTTTATTCCCATGTGAGTATTTTCTTTTGAGAAGTACCAAAACATAGTTTTTTATGTTAATATCATAGTTGCTTCCAATTTTCTCAGATATATTGTTTTTTAAACAAAACTTACATTTAAATATGGATATTTGAGAAAATAGGTTATCACATTGTATTAGGAGATAAATAATAATTATGCAAGAATTTAATTGTGTAACATTTATATTGTAATTTTATTACAGTAAAAATATATTTTAGGTTTAACATAATACCGTAAATAAAAATTAAATTAAACTTTAAACAGCAATTCAATAGTTTGAGGTTCAATATAAATGAATACATTTCAAATCTTTCAAACACGATTTTTTTCTGATACAAATCCAATTTTATCAATAAACTGTCACATAGACTGCTTAACACGTTTATTGCTGTTTCATTGACATGTCTATGTTCTTCCTCTCATATTCACACCATTTTGTTCACAGCTGTGCCAACTTATTTGCTTTTGCGCGGAGATGCGACAAAAAGAAGAAAGATTTCTAAATTATTTAATTTTAACTTCGGAGTATTCCATCATCTACATATTAGGAACATTCAGTTTACATGGTGTGTTTAAAAGAAAATACAACAATTTTCCATATACTTAAGTATCGATTAGGGTGATTGTAGACTATACTTCATTGATTCTAATAAAATTTAGTAAGTTATCACAGGATTTAGAATGTAAATTATGTGCTGCACAAATGTTTCTAAAACATGTTTTCGATTAAAAATTTTAATGTTGAAAACATAATATAAAGTTAAAATTTATATTTTGATTACTAAAAAGGAGTTATTGTTAAATTATTAAATGAGTAAATTTAAAAGTAAGCCAAATTTAAAAAAGTATCTCATATTTTAATTGATAGAAATATTATTATTGTTAAATTAAAAGTTGTTCTGATATGGTCAATCGATAAAGTTTTTTTTTTATAGTTTAATTAAAACCTGAAATAAATGTAAACATATTCTTAATTAGCATGCATATTATATAAATAGATTGCAACATTATTGCAAATTATAACATTCTTTTCAATTCCTCAACACTACCACAAAACAAATCAAAGATTGAAATTAAATAGAACCAGAAATTATCAAAGCGACTGTCATATAAGAAACAACATTATATAATGATATCAGGATAGTTCAAAGGAAAAAACAACAATCATGGCTAAACAATGGTGAGGGACTTTGGACCTTCAGGGGCAGTTTACCGGTACGGTGCTTGGCTTAAAAATCATAACTTATGTAGTTTAAAATAAAAAATTTATGTTCAATAATATATTGTAATATATGTATAATTAGTTTAAATTTTATATTATTGATGCCATCTTATTTTAGTACTAATTTAAGATAGCTAGTCTGTTTGGTTATATACCTGATTGAATATAGAGTATTAATGGAATAATGCAATAAATGGTCATGTCAAACAATTTAAACTGCTTCTAAAACAAAAGGTTGTTTAGTTTTTTTAAAGAAGACATATGTTTAAGAAACAAAAAAATCACAATATTATGAAATGAAATGACACATTGAAACATTAACAAATTTAACAATATATTTGTTTTTATTATGTTTTTTACCAACAAATTTAGGAGTAATTATTTTTTAATGCTAGACTTAAAATTATACCCTAAATATACATGTTAAATTTATTATTATTTTCAATTATATATGTAAATTTTGATAATTGAAAAAAATTGAATATTATATTATTTGGTTTACTGTTTATATTTACTATTTCGAATTTTCATATGTAAATATTTAATGGTATCAACTTTTTAATGAATCTTAATTTTATTTCAAAATTAATATTCAAAGACCTATTTAACATCAAAAATGTTTTTTAAATCAGTATTATTAAGTACCTGCTTAGAAAAGCGTCATGTTTGCACTACCTTTGTGAAAAATCAATGCTAAATTTTTGCAATATTTATAGAAAAAAATTTAACAATAAAAATAGTAATTTTAAAAACATTAAAATGATTATATATAATAACATTATAATAATTCTTACTATTACAATAATATTCCTTTCTGATTGCGATTCGGAGATATAAAATGAACATTTTATAGTAATTTTAAAATATTATAACATTAAATAAATTAGAAGTTTCCAATGCTGCGTAATACCCGCTGCAATAAAAACGGTGCATGTTATGTATGCACATTTTCAGTTATATACTTTTTACTATTATTTGATACCGTTTGATACCAAAATTAATTAATTAAATATTATTATCATATTTTCTATACATCTATGGTTGTTGTACAAATTGCAGGCTTTTGGAGCAAATATTATTTGTTTAAATTTTTCAACATTCAACATTCAATGGTTTTTATTTAGCAGGTATATTGAGGTATTTGTGTTCCATCGTCAACAACATCATTGTTATAGTTGGGAATTATTTTTAATAAAGACAACTGTCTATTTTTAAATATATGAACTAAAATTAATTCTTTTAAAGTTCATACAATGAATATATTTACTATATCATTCTTCAACAAGCTTCAAAAAGTCCCTATTAAAAGCAACATGTTTATAATTTAAATCTAATCCTAATAATAAGTGATTAATAAAGTGATAGAGACTGAATTTGAGATCACAATTATTGACAAAAATTCGCTTGTATCTTAAAGTAAAAGTTGTATTATCTAACTTATTAGTGTTTATCGCATAGATCACCATTGCATGACACACGCTTTCACTAATAATTAAGCGACAATATTTTTACAGTGTATAGTAAAAAACAAAGCTAAGTCTGTTGTGAAATATATACAATGCAGATTGGAACAGAATAGTATATGTTTCAAAAGAAAATAGGCGAGTAAATATGAAGATTTATCTTTATTCCAATTAAAAGGATTGTTGCTATGATTAACGCATAATAAAAGAAATTATTGATTTTGCAAACTGATAATTTTCATCTGAGAACCTGAAGTGCTCTTCATTCCTTTATTAAAAATGACACGAAATAATTTTAAACGAGTAATTTAATTTTAATTTAATAAGTAAAATGGTTAAATGTCATTAATGGCATGTCATTCAAGGAAATTGAAAATTAACGTGTTTAAATTTATTAAATTCATATATATACAATTTTAATATATTAATCTAAGAATAAAATAATTTTAAAAAATTGAAAAAAATGTTATAACTAAAAACAAATACTTTTTTAATAATTGTGGTTGTTTAAAATAAGGTGTTTTTTCTATACAGTCTCTAAGTGGTGAATTTATAGAGTATACAAGTATACATGCCCATTTTGATAAACGGAGTAATCAACAGTTTCATACATCTTCATATCGGTTTTGAGGTTTTACCTCTCTTAAAATTTTCACAATGTTTTGTGTTTTTATTTATGTAACGTTTTCTTATGTTTTAGCCATTTTTTAGGGAGAATTGGCAACTTATTGAACGATTATCTAGTCATTTATAGTCGGATAGTTTTCAGATAGTATTTAAGCAACACGTCATATTCCATAGTAATTGTGTTATGTGTTGTCTGCAAAGATACACAACATCTTTTCTGCCTTCATGAAGAAAAAAGGGTAACTTAATTGTTATTTAAGTTTATTTTATATAGAACACAAAAGTATTTCCAGCGGCAATCTCTTTTTTGATTACCATATCCTGTTCCGATATCGGTCCCATGCTTCGAATATTCATGTCGATTTTAATCATCGTTGGCCGCACTGAAGCGAACATGGAAAAGGAAATTATGCATTTGAAATTATTTATTTATTCGTTATTTCAATTGATAATTTTTTTTAGGAAATAAAAATGTTATAATAATAGTTAAAATAAGTAAGAATTATTTAGCATATTGTTTGTACTCAATGGACACAATGATAAACCATAAAGGCATGATAAACATAATTTAGATTTTTATAGCTATTAAAATGAGAACCACATTTTTTATAAACTTTTTCTTTGTAATTTTTAAAACAAAAACTTTATTGTGTCATGTTGTCATATCACTGAAGTAGTAATACTTAAAATGTTTATTTGATTTACATAAAAGTATGTAAATATTTTTTTAAATATAATTTAATTAATATTTGGGAATTTTATAGCGATTTATTTTAATGTTTTGTAAATTATTATTAAACAATATTAAAATATATTTATGAATTCTATATTAAATAAACAAATCATCAATATTTGACCTATTTTAGAAGGATTTTTTTTAAAATATATGTTTAATTAACAGTGCGTTGGAAATAAATTTTACATTAAAAATGGTCAACGGACCAGCTAGCTTCACAGAAATTTTAAAGTTACAGTGATAAAAAGTTCGAGGTATTTTTCTCGTAAAATGTTGATGAACTTAAAGTATTTATCATCCCATTGTTGATCAAAAATTGCAGTTTCAATATTTTCAAAAGATTGAATAATAGAAAGAAATATTTTAAACAATACATGGGTAACATTGATTGTAAAATTTCGGCCTTAAATAATAGCGTGTATCAGGAGTTTTCGTTAAAGGAGCTACCGTCAATGGTATCACGCTCAACATGGTACGATTTTGTCTACCGGTTGATTCCAGTTTATTCTTTTTTACAAAGCATTGTAAATTTTAATAACAATTCCCAACGGAATATGGAGTCCTGGATGCGGAATTAAATTAATGCCTTGAACATTTTAATCACCTTTCAAAATTGTGATGCGTGTGACATTGCTATAAAATTTAGCTTTGCTGTCATTATCGGTGCCAGTTTCCTTCTACCTACAACATTTTTATCTTAGGTTGTCCATTGTTCTAGGAATGCCATTGGTTTCAAATACATATTTATATTTACATCAGACCAGCTGCAGGTAATGATTTCAAGTAAAATGTTGGTCAATTTTATATTTACTGTCACAATATTTAAGAATATACAATGATCAATATATTTAAGAAAAATCCTATAATAAAGCATGTTCGTATAATTTCCATGTACGTCAGGTACTATGCCTTTTGACGCTAGTATCGTTCATGTTGTTTACAAAAATTATTTAATATTATTTCGATTGACCATGTATCTTATTTCTTGCAAATCAATTACGCTGAGGCAAATTTTTATGAGCCCCACTCTATGAACCCCGCCTTTATAATCATGAAATTGTCAGATGTAAATAATTTTTTGTTTACAAATATCTGATTTGTGAAATTGTGTTTGACAGTTGCGTGACATTGCTGCAGGTTGAAGATGATTTTGATGGCATACTTTTATAGTTAATGTATAGCTTAAATAAATTCTAGCTGCTTTTCATATGTAGCATGAATAAGTGCAACTATATTCTTTATCATGTTGTTTCTTTCACCTTTTGTAGATTAATGTGGTTTGCCCCTTTTCATTAAAGTCAAGCAATAGTTGCATATCTTCACTGGCTATATTTTCGTACCACTTGAAACAGATGGCCTTCCCGAAGATTTGAATGATAAAACGAACTTTAATAGATTTTGTGATTTTCTCGATCTTTCCTGTTGACAAACGAGACACCCCCATTCTGAATAGTTTCGTGTTGGAATTATTTGAATTGCAAGTTGGAATTAATAAAATACAGAAATTTATCTATAAAAAATTATCATAGCTTAATTTTGAACTACAGTTCGACAATGTTAACAGATTCAGACCGTTAATAGCCACTAAAAATATTATTCTATTTACTTCTATATACAATATATAAGTTCTTTATTCAGCTGTTGCATGTTTTTTGTTTTAGTTTTTCTCGTGCGAATAAAGGGCATTCTACATGACATTTACGTTTTTTCCGCATTAATCAATTAGTAATTATTATAAATAAAGCATTAGAGATCTAGTAGATTAACATTAATGACTTATAATTTCAAAATTGAAAAAATCTAAATTCTAAAATTTAACAATTAATATGTATAGAGAAAAATCGCTATATTCCACTACAGTAATGCACAGTCATGATAATCGGATTTATCTAGACAGGTTTACTAATTTAAAAACGTCTATAATTTTTATTGAAGAAGACAAATATCTATTTGCAATATCATTTTATTACACTATCTACATGTATTATATAATGAGTAAGCATCTAATTTGGAGCATGACGTCATATGAAAATAAACAGCAAAATATATAAATATATTTTGAGGCATTTGATTAGTTATTTTCAATCATTCACATTTTTTTAGAAATGTATATTAAAGTAAAATACAAAACTCAGTTTTTACCTAGTTTTTATTACCATGTATTCAAAAAAATAAAAATAAAGTTTTATTATATAAAAATGTATGACATTTTCAAAATAAATGGAATTCACATATTATTGCAATGAATTACAGCTTTTTTATATTTATATTATACAAAAGTCTTTTATATTTATATTATGTAAAAGTTTTTTATGATGGAATATTTAATTTAATAATTTTAATTTTAGTATTAATTTTCAATCGCTTTTAATACTTTAATATTATTTTAAAATATTTTATAATGAATGTTGGTATAAATATAATAATGTTGAGAGTGATAATTATTATGTTAATTAAACTTATTTTCTAATACATAACGCTTTTAATTATTTTTTGATGTGATCCATTTGTTCAATATAATACAGTATATATTAATCCTGCTTCATCACAACATTCCCTAAACTGAACAAAATATGCTTCAAACTCTTTTTGATTATATTATGTTGAACGTTTTAAATTTGTATTGTTATTATATTATCTAGAGAAATTGAATATCTTGTCAATAATAAACCTAATTTTATAATTCATGTAAAACACTTGGTATAGCTTTATCAAATAGATATATATATTATTGTTGACTATTTACCGAAAAAAAGTTAATTTATCGAGAATTATATAAATTATTAATTATTTTCTTACAGTATTTGCAGTATTTCAGTTTCTATTAAAACATTATGTTATAAGTATTTATTTTAAAAATTCTTTTTATAACATAACTCAATTAAATAATGGAGAAAGTAATTATAATGTAGTTTAAAGTATAACTTTTGCATGAACAATTTTTTCGTTCATCTGTATAAAAAGTATATATAATAAACTTGTTAATAATACATTTATTTCTCTTGTCTTACATACTGTGTATTTTTATATCTTACCGTGTTTTAATTAATGCAATATTTATTTTGATTGGTTCTAAAGGAGATAATTATGTTACATAGAGTGATATGTTTAACAAATTGTTATCTGTTATTAAGTTATACATTATATCATTATATAAATTTAAAAGTATATAACTAAATGGGGACTGTAATTAATACTTATATTTGAATACATACAAATGTATATAAAAACAAAATTAGTTAGCAAATTAAAGCAAAACATATTTTCATGTTATATATACTATATTACTGTTAAATCTATATTTTAAAGGTTTTCTTTTATTTTTATGTAAATGTTAAACAGAGATTTGCTTAAATCTGTAATTACAAAACTTTTTTGAATATTTATCAATAGATGTATCTATAAAAGTTAAAAAATGATTATATAATTTATATATTAAAAGTTTTATATTTTAATTAGTTGCCATTTTGTTTGCAAATAAACTATACATATAACAATATTATCCATGTATAAATCAAGTATGGTTTTAAAAATAATTTAATATATGCGGAAATTATTTGAGAAAATAAAAACAAATATTATATTGCAGTATTAAATAAAAGTAAATTAGTAAGGAAACATATAATATAAAACATCATTCTTATTCAAATAACTAAATGTGGTTGTAATTACATACATTTATATTGCATATACGCATAATTACAAATACAATAATTATTGAGTGTGTAGGTCCATTAAATATGAATAATTTAAAATAGTTGCCAATAAACTTTGTCCCGTAATTTTGAATTGTTTATTAAATTATAAATTATGTATATGTTTAATCTCACAATAAATTTTATAATTTAGAAATATCTATTTTTCTTATAAATTTAATATATTTTTACATTAAATAATTAATTAATTTAATAAAATATAAAAACATAAGTAGAATTTCATAAAAATATTCCTTTTAAAACTAATTTTTGGGGACAAAAATAAATTAAACAAATATGTTATACAATGAATATTACACATTTAAAATTTAAAAAAATTATTATTAATCAGAAAATAAAATTATAATAAATGTAATGATATCTTTTTTAATTAATGAAAATAAGCCTAAATTTTGTATTACAAAACTTGAATAAAGATATTTATAATTAAAGATCAATAATTAAAATACACAAATAATTAAAATATCAACTATCAAATTACGAAATTACCAAAAACACAAATACTTTACAAATAAAATATAATAATGTAATATACTAATTTAATAATTAAAATAATCTAAGACAATTATTACCAAAATAATAACATGAAATATATAAGTATAGAGCTTACATCCGAATTCTGGCCGAAGGTTTTTGTCATAGTCAAGTAGCAATCCGTTGAGTGTATGACTTATATTTGAGGCAAATGCGGACTGCTTGTAGGCAACAGTCTGAACCATGTGAACTGGGACCAGTACAAATAACCAGTGGCAGAGAAGCATGATCGTTCAAGAGTTAACAAAAAAAAGTATTAACAAGTTATATTATGTCCACATTAAAGGGATTCAATATTCCACAAAAAGCATTAATGCAAATGAAAAGAAAACTTGTAACAGTTATATTATATTTCCGTAATACCCGTCACAATCATTATGAGGGATGGATTCTATTTATTAACCGTTCACTAGTATTCAATTGGTTCAATGCGATTAACTAATCAAAACCCACCAAATTCATTTTTGAATACTTATTTAATATATTTCATTTTGATTTACTTTAGATCCATTACAGTAGAACATTTATACAATGTACCAATATACATTTTTAAAATCAGTATATATCGAAGTCCGTACTGAGCCGCTGTTTCAATTATCGGCATCAATTTAAAAAAATACTTTTAATGTTATTCGGAGCACATTAAATCATTTGATAATTCACAACAATATTGAGGCGTCAAAGCATGAGGTGTTATTATCAAATTACTTCGGTATCATTGTTCTTTAGCTTTAACTGTTACTCCCATTGAAATGGTTTTAAAAAAACAGATTCACTGTTTGTTTAAAACATATGACACTTATGTTATGTCTCAAAAATAGTATGCTTATCTCTAAAAGAAACGTAAAGTTCTATTAAAAAGTTTACTTTAAAATAAACCTTTTTCAAGCTATGTACATAAAAAAACCTTTACTAAGCTCAATTATTCGTTTAACTGCAATAAATCTTTAAGAAAACGTTTAAACTAATTTTCTATGTTATAAGAAGCCTTCAAATAGTTTCAAAACAGTATCGTAGTAGTTCGATCAAATTACTTGTACATAACGTGCAGTTGTGTTGTTCAATCTTTTCAACTACGATAGACAATTATAGTACCCTTAATCAATCTGCATGCTACAACCAGAACTAGAATGGGCCGGATGTGTCAGTCTAAGTGTTTTCAACAGGTGTATCCGCTGTTTTCACTGAAGATATCATCCCTGTCACCTGCTGAGGTTAAAAAGGATTAAGCAACGTTTATCTATTATATTACTTTTTTGTTATTATGTGGAAAATAAAGAATCAAGTGTTCTATGTATTTATCTTATAAACTCTCTTAAGATTAAACTAACTTGAATAAAAAAAATTGTGGCACATTACGAAAGGATAATATGTATATAATGTATAATTTACACATTAAAATGTAATTTTAATATTTTAATATAGTATTAAAATGCACACAGTTAATATTTAAAAACATTAAAACATATTTATTTATTCAAAAATGTGCTTATTTGATTATATAAGTAATATATTAATTTGTGTAATTGTAAGACATAACAAATTGTATAAATAATTTTAGGTTAATTAATTCAATATATTTGTTACCACAAATTTGTAAAAAAATAATTATGACATTAAAATTGTGTACTATATATAATATTTAATTTTATAACAACTGTAAAAAGATACGCAAATGTGAAAAAATAGTTAGGCAAAGAAAAAATAGCAAGTTAAAAAAACTTAAGAGTTCAAGTAAAACTAAAGAGAAATCTGTACAAATACTGTATGTGATGCATAAACACTATCATTCAGCACTATCTTAATACTATGTAGGATGCGCGTACTTTCATACTTATTTAATTGTGTATGAGAGTTATGCATTTTACCATAGAGACAGTGTTGATTGCCTCTATAGTCAATAAAATACAAAGTTTATATTTACATTGGCCTTTACTGAGACATCGAATTTCAAAGCACACAATTCAAATATGCGTTTATAAAAAACGACTGATCACAAGCAGAATTTAATTTAATTTTAGTCTTTCATGGATGTTCCGTGATTGATGTTGATATGTAATTTTGAAATAACATGCATCGGACTAAAATTCCCGTAAATAGTCAAATTTGGAAGCGATGCCGATTGATCTATAAAAATTTAGAAAGCGTTGGCGACAGATTAAAAGAGGAATATGAAAACTTTGAGATCACATTTAAAGATGTTAACCGATATTTTCTTCCAAAATTTGGGCGTCGAATTCAAAGTTTTCACGATCTCGTCGACGTTCTGAGTTTACGAAGATCGCGTACAGCGGCAAGCCAGGTGTTTCTTCAAGAAAAAGATTTTGACCGACTGGAATCGGCTCTCTGTATGTATGACAAACTCAATGAACTACATAATTTGGTTTCCAGTGATTTAATTCGACCGATTCATCGTGAGCATCATGGATTTTTTTCCACTCCGCGACATGCTCGACAATTTGACAATGTATTACGCGTAGTGCAAGATGTTAAAAACTGTATTGCTGCACTGGAAGAAGAACACGGTCATAAACTTCCACGTGTTGTTCCCACTTCCAAAAATCCAATGCCTCCGCACGAAAAGTTATGGTACTTATTTTGTATGATTGAAAAGGAAATGCATGCTATTTTTAGCCTTCTAGAAGTTATTGAGGAATGGCGGTTAACACATCCGGATAATATTCCGGAAAAGGAATATCATGGACATCAAACTTGCCAACTGCCTTCATTGGAATATTCTACCGCTATGGTTTCGACTAGGTTAACACCCAGGCCTATAATGCACAATATGCACGAATGCAAACAAGCCCCTCAGTCACAACGAAAGGTACTACATAATTCAGAGCCAGAAATGAATCCTTACATTTGGGAACACACGCTGAGACAAAAGAAACGTGGCAAGTCACGAGCAAAACCTGGATATCCTCTTCGACATGGTGGAATGGGTGGAACCTACTTATCTGAAAGGGAAGAGTTTCAGAAAAGTCGGGGAACAGTACCAGCTGACTATTTTGGAGTTGACAGATTTGACTGGGAGTTGCGTGGAGAAGCATATCAACCAGAAATGCTCAGAGTTTCAAAATGGAATCTAAAGGAACCCCCACAAACGGCTCGACAGTTAAAACCACAAGCATCCCTACAACATGAATGTTCGCAAAGAACAAGATATGACTTCACCAACTCAGGCCTGAGTAAACCACGTAAATACAATTATCCAAAGAAACTGACATCAGTATATAGTGGTGACGAATACGACACGGAAGATTCAGATAAGCGAACGTATGTAAGTAGAGAAACCGGTCGACGAATGTATTTCAAGAGCTATCCAGAAACAAAGGGTTCTCTTGCAATTGATGTCGGTCGAGAAGACATCAGTACTTTGAGGAGTTTGAACGACAAAATTTCAAGCGTTGAACACACGATGAGTCAAAATTTATTGGATAAAGAAAGTTTACGCAAAAAAATTATTGATCCATTACGTTGGCAAGTGCAGCAAAGCTTCGATTGGCTTAAAGTTCTTTACACTGACAAAGAAAAAGGGCTCATGGAAATGCAAAGTAAACTAGATAAGCTTCGATTTCAAAGATCATTGTATATTTCCAGAAATCAGCTTGAATAAGCGAAACATTGGTAGAATTTTTATTGCAATTTATATATTGATTTGTACATTTTTATTTGTATAATTTACAATAACACTATAATATTTTTAATTATTATGTAATTATTTTAAGCATGTGTTCAGATATTACAGATTGAAATTTTGAACAGACTCATTCAAAAGGAATTAAGAATTAATTACAATCATGTTGGTTGTTATTTTGTATTTAATCTACAATTATGTACTATTACTTAACTCCCTCGCACGGTCATACAAGATAAAGTATTCCAATAGTGCGACAACTAACGAACGCGAATGAGGAAATAAAAATATTCAAAATAACATGACAATATACAATAACAAAAGTTTAATCGATTTTTTATCATGAAAGTATAAAATTTAAAAAAATATATTGAACACTTTTTAGTAGTTGTTAATATATTTTTTTCTCATTCAAAATTAATCTACAACATTTTTTAAAAAGAAGTTGATTTAATAATTATATTTATTGACTGAATGAACAATTAAATTATATAACATCAGATTTCATAATTTTTATATACTGAGCCCGTATTTATATATTCAAAAGTGAATAAAAAATGCCAGACCGTATTTTTCGTATAAATTTATTAAATTTTGTAAACAAAGAAAAAATATAATTTGCATACATACAGTTTAACATTTTAAAATTAGGATTTATTTAATTTTATTTAATTGCGTATAATATTCTAAATTATCATATATGAATACAATTAAAATATTTAAGCAATTTAAATAGGTTGTAGGTATGGATGCAGTATCTGGTACGAATAATTAATTGAAAAATTAGAAACTTTGTGTTATTAACATACAATGAATATAAAGATACACTTTTTTTTAATAATTAGTATTAACACTTATGCTCAACATATAGCTAATTATACGCCAGAATTATATTTAAAAAAATAATAATAATATTAAATAATTGGCCGTACTGGCAAATTTCATACAAAATTCAAATAAAATTGATAAACGTTTATAAACAAAACACTTATTTTATATAAATCAATTCATGCGAAATAATTCAGGTAAAAATGTTGACTCCCTTTGTATTGAAAATATTTATATATATTGTATTTACCAATCTATCCACAGAATTTGGCGCAGTATAATTTTTAAAATAAATAATATATATTCTACTGTAAAGGAACCGAAACTTACTGAATGTAATCATTCTCTACTTTATTAATTATATTTATATGGTGACTATTGTAAAAATTGTAATACATAAACACATTAGCACTTATTTTTGTGAGTTATTAAATATTATATATGTCAAAATAGACATTTCAAAATTATTTACTCTTTATTACAGCTGTTAATGTTAATATATACATTTTATCTAAAAATAGAAAAGGTAATGAACTGTATTCCCTTTTTTTTATTTTCAAAAGTATATATAGCTACAGTTGGTTCAACTGCAAACTGATACTTCGAAAACATCATTTGAAATAATTTGAAAAAATACATTTGAAAACTCCATAACAATAATAGTTTTTATTGAATTATCCATTCAAAAGAAATTTTAGTTTCATGTCGATTGTTAAATTAACTTATTTAGTAAAATGTAAATGACCGTTGTTTTTTCTTCTGAAAAAGTATTTAAATATTTAATATTTAGAAAAAGTATTTAAATATTTAGTATTTAGAAAAAGTATTTAATTATTTAGTATTTAGGAAAAGTGTTTAACTATTTAGTATTTAGGACAAGTATTTCACTATTTGGTATTTAGGAAAAGTATTTAGTATTCAGTAAATATAATTATGTAAGATATTTTGCATTTAGGTAACAAATGTAGAGTAGAGTAAATTATTACATTTTAAAACTGTATATATACAACAGGAGAGAAGAGACAACTTTTTTAATTAATTTTTGTTTTTCATCGGCTACTCCCTATAATTTCGCAAATTTTTTTCTCATAAAAATGATACTATTTATTTCTAAACGCTTTTTTACTTCGAAATATATATTTTCAAGTTCCATTATTATACTATCCATACTATACACGTAGTATATATATTTTTTATTTCAACACTTCATTAAAATGTACCTTTGAAAACTTTTTTTATGTACAGTGATATATAATTGTCTGATATTAATTTTTTAAATAGTAGCCTATACTATTATTCAAACAATTCACTAATGTATGATTATTAGTGTCAATCTCTAATATATTTACGGTTTTTATATTGTAAATAGTTAATTCAAACTTCTTATTTCAATATTTTCATAATTTAAATATAATTATTTGACAACTATATTATACTATTAAAGCCACTCAAAACATTATTTAATTTGTTTACGAATTTTACGTGAATATTTAGACTCGCAATTTAGCCAAAGTAAAGAAAGTATAGGAAAGTATATTTAATAGCTGCAATACTATAGATAGAAAATCTCAAAATATAGAGTTGTACTTGAAAAAAAATTGTTTTGTGAATACTATAAAAAATGTATGGCAAACATAGCTAATACAAAACCATGATCAACTGAGCGTCCCTTGTCATGTTCTCTAACTATGAATTATCGGAATTTCAATAAATGGATTGTTGAATAGGCTACTATTTTAATTACTTACATTTATAATTAAATATTTATTAATAAATATGTGATCAGTACAAACAGAGGCGATTCCAGCTCTTAAACATATGTTGTATACCAAGGAAAGATGTACTAGGAAAACAGTTACAATCTGTTGTAAATGAAGGACTCATGCTTTTTATATTTTTATTTGTTCTTTTGAATATTTTCGAATGTTTATCAATTTATGTTCACACATTCATGATGTCTTCCAGTGCGTGACGAAACTGAAGTTAAAATTATTTAAACAATGTTGTAACATCGCGCGACGAAATCAATATTTCAATGCAAACACTATAATAACTGATGAGACATCATTTTACACACGTTCCTGCACATATAGAGAAGAGTGAGAGAGGGCACCTCTGTAACACAGACTGTATGAATTGGTCATAAACAAATAATAGCTACCTGCATATTTATCTCCCAAATCTAGACAGGACACCGGGCTGAAATGGTTAATACTTGTACAATCCACCCCGTAGAAATGTAACGAGTGATATAATTTTTTAATGCATGTGAAAGTGTCATGAATATCACTGATAATTACTAACTTTTCTTTTGAGTGTTTTCTGCATATTCTGAAAAAATCAGAGTGGTCTATATTATAGCAAGAAAAATGTTGAAGTATAAAAATCTTTTATCTATAACCAAAATAAAAATCAAATTTTTATTGTATATCATTCTATCAATCTATTTGTATACATTATGAAAATTATATAATATATTGCTTTGATTTAGTCAAATGTTTCGGGGAGTTAGGTCTATTTTAAACTTTTTGAAGTTTTTAAAAAGTTTTTGACATTTTTAAAAAATTTGAAGTTTTGAAAGCTAAAATGTTTAAATTCTGGAATAATCATTTTGTAATGGAACGACCAAGTATATTCGATATTTTACAAATAGAGATAAATGAATATTACGATTGAAATGAAAAATAATATGATGATGGTGACGAAGATATCGACGGAGAAGATTTTGTACAAATGTAGGAGAAATAGGAAATAGAAGAAGAGGAGCAGGCCGAAGTAGTACAACAAGGACGACATTTTAGTCGGCCGTGATGGTCATACTATCTGGAATTTGGATCCCCTTTCAACAATGAATATGCGAGAACATGATTGTGGCATATTCTGCATTCTACATTTTACATTTTATAACAAATTACATTGTACATAATATACTCTTTGATGTTCCAAAAGGTAAAATATTCAACGCCATGTTATAATTATAATGCACTGAACCAAGATTAATCAATAGGTTCAAAATATTAGTATTTTTAAGCAGTAATATCTCTCGCCACTCTATTTTTAAATATTAGATTTTTTCTGGTTTTGAATTTTTTTTTAATTTTGTGTCAGCAACCACAATAAATGTCACAATACCCAACACATATCAAATGTTCCTTTTACTGCAATAATTTTAGAATATGCTAAGGATCACCCCACAGACCCCCAAAGAAGCTATCCACACCCGTGATGATATGCCAACAAATAATCTGGATCGTGGATTGATATCTCTATGTTTTAAATTTGTATAGAAATAACATTGTGCAATTTTATGTGTAATATCTATCTATCTACTTATCTATATTGCTTATTGATTTTTAAAATTGATAAATTCTAATTTGCTTAACAATTTATATATAATCATTTTGTTTATATTTAAAATATTTTCACATATTTGAAATATGAGTCCATAAATTATTAATTTATTATTAATTTTGTTAATTTATTAATTTTGTAGTGTTCAGGAAGTTATCCGAAATTGAAGTTTTAACTATCGAACTTATTTATTTTTTATTATATTACTTTTTAATATATGGCTTTTGCAGCTCAATTGGCACTTTACACTTTTTATACATTTTCTATTTAAAAAATAAAAATTGAATCTTGCAAAACAATACTGGTTAATTAACTGTTCGATGCGCCAGATATAGCAACTACTTAAAAATAAAATGCATTTTTTCAATATTAAAGTTTTCTGTATTTTTATCTTTGTTTCATTACGCTGCTTGATAAGACAATATTCACATTTATATATTGTTTATGGTTCATTATAGTAAAATAAAACAGTAGCTTATACACATTATAACATAGTTACAGAGCAACCACATTTAAGCATTATCTTGCAGTTCCTTTTATTGATATTATATGTTTGTTGCTGTTTTTATACGTTAGAAATATATATAATATGTATATATATATAGATTAAGTTTGTATTTTGTATGTTTGCAATGATCTAATAAATGGTTTTTAAATGTTCTATTAATATATTTTAACAAAAGTTTCTATTCTTCATTTTATAAAGTGCATTAAATCGATTCCTTTTAACATATTTTTAATAAACTTAGTTACGTAATTATTTTATTTGGCATAATTTTTAAGGATATTGTCATAGTCAGCAATGAGTAATTAGATAGGGGAAGTGGCTATTGCACCATCGACGTGGATTATAATTTTAGACTATTTGTAATGCATTATACAATTGTAAAGCAAAATGTATACAAATTTTTAAAAAATAATTAATTATCAGTCAATATCCCTCATTTATTTGTTTTATATACTACCAGACAACACATTATACATCACACATATTACGAAAAATATTAGCAAAATCAAACTACAATCACATTATTGGAAAAATATGATTTTCGGGGTGTCCATATATTTTATATTATTATCATACATTAACATATAATTGCCTCTATTTATTAGTGATAATAATATTTGTATATATTTAATACTGAATAATAAAATTTCAGTACAATTACTATTGAGGAAAGTATTTAACAATAATTTTATGTATATAAATATATGTTAATAATAATATTATTAATATTATGTTAATAAATATTCCTATAATAATACTAATTCCTATAATAATACTTTCCTCTTAGCTAAAATACCACTGAAAACAACGTGAAGCTCGATTGTTTAATGATAAAGATAACATGACCACAAATGACAAATATTTCCGGAAATTTTCAAATGAAAGTTTAAAAAAATATATAGAAAATATAAAGAAGAAATTCTACTTTACATTTTAGTTTTACAAATGTGTATAATAAAATCCTACAGGTTAGGTATAATTTGAAATTCTGAAAAGGAGTTTTTTAATCTTTCGCGGTTGTAATTTTTATAGATTTACACATTATTACACAAATTTGTTTATATTTAAAGGAATACTTAAAAAAAATATATATATGGTACTTGACAGAAAGTTTTCATTAAATCAATTAAATTAATTTTTATATAGAAAAGTTCATATATTTCGACAAATGAGCCATAGCTTGATAATAATATATATTGTATTTTAAATTTGTATAAATTAAGGTATTTTAATAAATTTCAATTTTTTTTTGAAATTCTCAATATAATATTATTTAAAATGATTGCATTTATATGCCAAAAATATTCCCAGTCATATAAATGTTAACATCCTAAATATATATAATACTACTATAATAAATAAATGTTATTATAATACTGTAATTGTAAAATTAGTAGTCTCGATTTCACTTTACTTCATTTGGAAATATATAAAAACAAATAGTAAGATTTAATATATTAAATTGTTTCCATTCTAATATTTATTACTCTATTATTTTCATTTTTTTAAATTAATTTTTTTGTTTTTTGTTTATTATATAGGAATATTGTACGTATTTTATTCTAAAAATGTAATGTTCTCCTTTGTGGATAATTTGTTATATATTATAAAAACATATATAATATAATTTATAAAACAATATTTAATGTGTAGGGATATGTAACCGCGGTATATTCCACAAAATATGTGAACCAATTATATCCATTGCTCATTTATATGTCGATAAAATGCAATATTATAATTTATATACAATATATATATTGTACAACATATATATACAATGCGATATACAAAATATATACAATTTATATAAAATATAATAAATGTATATATATATCATATACATCATAAAAAAATATTATAGTGACTAATAAATATCATGTTAAATTAATTACATGATGTGAGTTAAATTTATATGAACATAATTAAATTCTCATGAATGAAGTATATTTAACTTTATTTTTTTACTGTGTTTTGATGAGTAATATATGCTTTTAGATTATTCAAAACGTGCTACGTGAAAATATATTTTTATGCCATTTTTAATCTTTAAATATCTTAAATGTTTAATCCATTAAATTGTTCTTTATGGTAGTTTAATTTTTATTAATGTCTTCTAAAATGTATTATACCAGACCTATAGTATTAAAAAAATGAAAGAAAGCTGTATTTGTATAATCAATATATTTCATAGACATTACAATGGAACGTCTTGACTTGTAAATAAAAACTAGGAGATGGGCTTTACATTGAAAATATAAATTAGCATTTTATATTGTCAGACATTTTATGAAGAAATAGTTGAAAAATAATATTATATTGACACTTTAATTTACGTTCATTTTATGGTGTGAGCTGTTTCCTCAAGGAGCCTTGCCTTTAAAAACATCAAAACGTGCATAGGCGTAGTTAATGCAGAGCTTGATGTTAAAAATGACAAATGACAATCAACTTCATTTAAATAATGTGAGAAGTTCAGAATAGTTATGTAGAAAATAATGTTTTAAAATAAGTTAACGTGGCCAAAGTTAGGCTACGTTGATTAAATATATATTTTTAATTAAATTTATATTTCCATTTTGCAATCGCGTTATTGCAATGTACAACTATTAGAGTTTTAGTTGAATTAACACTCAAAACATAACAGAAAACAGAAAAGGGTGAAAATAAATGTTTCCATTTAAAAGACACATGTTTAACGATAACCTATAAGTTACATCGTGCATCATATGACATCACATTAGTGGGAAATAAAAAAGGGATGTGTAGTGTTAGTGTCAGTTTATTTTGCATTAGCAGCCTTGATTGTTTTATGTTTCAGTACGTTGCAAAGTTTAACTGTTCGAATTGCAAAATGTATTTAACATTTTTAATGCAAATGTTGCCTTGTTGTGTATGTCTTTAACACTTGCGTAGATAGCATCACATTTTGTTATGTGTATTATTTATTATTAAAAAAAATTAATTAGACATGTTAAACACTAAGTCCTAAATGAGTGTGATACGGGGGTATTACGGGGATTTGGCGCATGAATGTCGATATAGGATAAATATCCATAGCTCTTTTGCTTCCCAGAGGTGTATAGGTTGTATAGATTGGGCGGTGAACAGTGGGTTGACCAGAGTATATTCCAATTTTTCCTGCGTCGGTTCTCAAGTCAAACTGCGGGGGGTTTCTATAATATTAAGACTTCAATTTAGAACATAATAAAAAATAAACTCTTCTTTCATATCATGTGCACATGTTTCATATTTATATTTATAAAACAGAGCTAACAAACAATTAATAGTGGAAATGTGTTTATTTCAAGATTATTATAATTGTCAATTTATATGTAAAATATATTTAACTATTTTGTATATTTGAAAAGCTATTTAAACTGTATATCGACGAGTACTGTTTTATTAAATCACATAATATACAAAATGTAACACAAATTTATAAATTTTATAATTGTCAAAAATTATGAATAAAATATACATAATAAACCAGCCTTTATATAATGTGAATCGTAAATTAATAATATTTTATATGATACACATTATTTCAAGTAATAATGTTATCTGATAATAAATTCGAAAATATAACCCTATTTTTTATATTTTGCAATGTAAATTATTTTAAAATTAAGTATTAAAATATACGATAATAATATGTAGGATGACATATATGAATCTAACAAAGTATGGTGCATTAAATTAATGTACATTGTAATATATCATATCTCAATATGTACAAATATAACGTTTATTAATTTTTTTAAATTTAATTATTTAAATTCATAATTTCAAATCAAAGTCAAAAAGTTAATAAGTAAATGTTTGCGCAATTAAATCAATTTTAAAATTAAAAGCAAAAACATCATTAATTATTATGGAGTAGATAATATCTAAACAAATATGTGCTATATACTTACTCAAACCATGTATTTCGATTTCTTTCCATCTAAAATATTATACATATTTTTTTTGAAATAACAAATATATATAATTAAAAGCATATAAATAATAAAATGTAATCAAAGAAAAACTATTTTAATTTATTGGTTAAAATCATCTAGGAAATATATATATATATACTATACCGAAAAAAACTGTTGTTTATTAAAAATTCTATTATACAACGTTTTAAACATGCATTAAACATGCCGTACCGAAAAAAACAGTTGTTTGTATAAAAAACCAATAATGATTCTATGAATAGGTATGCCTAAATTTCTAAGAATTTTTTATATGTTGAATTTGAATTTCTATACTGCAACATTTACAGAATAATATTCTGTGACAACATTTCTGTTTTTGAATTTGTTGGATAAAAAATGGAAGTTACTAACGACAGGTTGTATTTCTTTATTGAAGGTTTAAAAATGGTCTAAATGACTAAAACACATGATTTTGTGATTACAGCATTCCCTGAAAATGGCTTAAGTGTGTCACGTACACGAGCACTGTGTCAAGAATTTCATGTAGGCAGAATGACAGTTAAAACAAAAGAAGGTAGTGGTAGTAGAAAAAGTGAAACGCTATTGGCAAACATTACTGAAGTAGTAGAACGCTTAATAAATGAAGATACCTCATTAACAATCCAGCAAATAGCTGACAATTTAGAAATTTCCCATTCAATGGCACAGCGTATTGTGGAAGAAGATATTGAAGTAGTGTGGCTACATACAAAATGGGTCCCTCATATACTGTCAATAAACAACAAAGCAGTCAGACTGAAAGTTGCCAAGAATTACTGGAAGTACAGCCATCATGACAATGCAGAACAAATTAATTAACTGTATGTGAGAAAAACAATTGTGTGAGAAAACTCTAGCCATCCAATTAAATTGGCTCATAGGAAACACCTTTTGAAGATGGAAAGCAACTTCAGACGGCAAAAACATTCAACATGGAGAAAATAATTCTTATTGCAGTGACAATATCACAAACATCACGAAATTATTACGAAATTTTACAACGCTCGCATGAATTAATAAATAGCGAGACATTCAATTACTGGAAAATATGGAAGCTTTTTACCGAGTCCAGCAAAAGCCCATACTCTCAGAGAAGATGCGACAACAACAAGATAATGTGATAGACAAGTTTTCCCACGTTTAGAAGTACTACGTCCAAGTTTTGCATCGGATGATGATATTGCGAGATTTCTTGATGAAAAATTGCCAGCATTTACTCAGCAGCGCATGAACAATTATGATGGAACAAATGGAGAAGATCATAGAAAGTGATGGCTCATACGTACTATGATTCAGACTTTGTTACTTATTGTGGTCTAAAACTTAGATGTATTCTTTAAAATGTTTTAGAATAGAATTTGCAATAAACAACTGTTTTTTATATACAAACAACTGTTTTTTTTTGTATATTATAATGCCTGATTCGAAAATGACATTACATATATTTTATTTTAATTTAATTTTTATATTTATTAAAATAACCAAATGACCACATTTAAGTAGCGTTATTTATAATAATTTCAACTTTAACTGCTTTTTTGTTTGGCTACTATTAACCCTTCGTACGTGGACATACTTTGTAGGGTTTGCTACGTG
>JAUZND010002344.1:0-33949 GCA_034780555.1 Coelogynopora nodosa
TATAAAACAGTTTCACATAATGTAATTCTATTCATTTTACTCCTCTGTGTGTTCAATATACACTTTAATGTTGAAATTATTAAAATAGTTTAAAATAAATCATGTGATGCTAATCCAGTGTATAATATTATATGTATAGATAATTTATAATATATGTGTTGTTATATTATAGTTTAGATTATATTATATTACATTTATGAATAGATTTATCTGTGTTGTATAAAATAAGCATGAATTTATTCTATATAATATATATAAGAGTATTATTTATATATCTATGTTGTATAGCATACTCTATGTGTATATTTACAAACTATTTATGTTTGCTTAAGATAGTTTTTTTGTATATAACTGCAAGTATATAAATATATATTTGAACACATTTAATTTAATGTACTAAATTTAAATAATTTTGACAATTTTTTTTAAATGATTAATGTCATTAAGTTTTGATATTGAATGTGGAATTTTATTGTTTCCTTTAATATGCAATTTTAATACATTTATAAAATTTTAGTAGATTGTAAACTAAAATTTACTTTAAATGTTAACTATATATAATAAATATAACTCTTTATTAATACAATTAATTACAGACTTTTTAATTATAGAAATTGTTAAAATACATTATTTAATTAATATAAACAATAATCATCCAATCACAACCATTTGTTGAAAAAAATTACTCAACTAATTTGCTGGCGTGTTTACACAGGAAATTTTTTAGTTGCTAAACTTTATTGCCTGTGTTAGTGAGTTGGAAAATTAATTGCCCAACTTTATTGCTCATGTAAGTGGGGCTATGCCAAAAACTTATCCCTATGCCATGTACCTGAAATAAAACCTGATGCCAATTATGAATATTCCAATGTAGATTCTACAAAAACCAATGCTGATGCCAAGTTCCTGAAATAAAACCCAATGCCAATAAATATATATTTTATTTTACATATTTGTTATACTGTCAAAATAACTACAATTTTATATTTCTGGCAAATTGAATTACTTACTGAAAATACTTATAGTAATAGTATATTGTACTTAGTACTTACATATTAATACTCATTGAACATTTAATATACATTTTGTATATATATTATAAAAAATTATGTTTTCAAGTAAATTGTTTGTCATAGTTGTTATACTTCCAGTAGTCATCAAAATAACTACTATATAATTTTATAATTCCGACAAATGGAATTATACTAGAAATACTTATAGTATACTTACACATTAATACTCAATGAAAATTTAATACAAATATTATAATTATATTATAAACAATTATGTTACCAAGTAAATTATTTTACAAAGTAGTTCCGTGGGTTGTTTCTTGAAGCTGTCATAAGAATTGTATTATATTAGTACTGTAGTAATGCAGTTTTGAAATTGCATTTCTTGACACTATCTTGACATGTGGTTGCGAATTATTTTGAAATTCACAAATATGTCACACTTTATAATGTTCTTTCAAATATGAGAGAGAAAGTTAAGGCACACCTCGTGATGTAAATTCAAATCCTGGCAATCCGTCCCCCTCTAAAAAAATTGTGATCTATGGTAAAAATTACAATATTCAGTTTTTAACCAACTTTAGAATAAAAATTTTCCATGAATAAAAATAATAAGCATAAAGTATTTAGACTTTTTAAAAGCGTTGTAATGAGACAAATACACATATGTAATTATTGTAATCACTTTCAAGGAACTATATTGCTTTCAGTCAACTTAAATGAGACTTGTAACACAATTTGTTTTTATTTACATCTTTTCCATCTTTACATCTTTATTTACATCGTTTTTCAATATAATTTGATATAAAATGATCTAGTAGAAATTCTTATGAGACTAGAGTACAAACAGTGCTTCTCTTTTTTGGATAATAATTATTAATTGATGGTCAATGCAGCCTATTAAGTATAATTTTTCTAAAATTGGGTATTATAATCTAGCTAGCTCATACCATATGTAGAGGGGATGTAATGTTCATAAAATTTATAATTTGCAAATGGTTCAGACGGTAATCTGAGGAAATGCTCTAAACGACTACATTTCTTAAACACTATTTCACAGATGGATTTCCCAACAATTTCATATATGGTAAAATAAAATAACAAGAATAAGACTAACAGCAGTCCCTATGATTTGTGCAACTTGTCCAGGACTCCATTTCCCATGCTTTTACATCAGGATTTATATTATGATATATGGTTATACATTTTATATGATTTTCTCTTGCTAAATATATTGTTGAGTATGTATCTTCTTTGAAAAATATTTTCCTAAATATCCTGCCACAGGCTACTAATAAAATATTACCCAACTGATATTTCTTACTTGATTTCATTTTTGTGTTTTGAAAATGTTTATATAATTATTATTTAAAAAATATATATATTATTGTAAATTGAGTGACCAAATTTCACATATTATATAATGTAGATCTTTGTATGGAATAAGATCCAGATATTTGATATGTAACAAAATTGTGCCCATATAGAAAGTAGCAAAGAGTATTATAATATAATATACACATTTATAGCTAAACTCATTCAATGATTTTCCTTTACCAGCGATGCACTATTTTGATTTGCATTTGCTAGTACTTGTTTTGAATAGTTTTATATTTGAAAAATTATTCCAAAGAAGATCTTTTAAATTTTACTTGTTTTTATTTATAACATTGTTTATCTATTATATCGCAAATCAATACTACTGTTTTACATACTATACTAAAAACCAAATTATGATATTTATTTTTTACTAAATTGTAAAGCTATGAGATAAAGAACCAATATTGCCTTTCTATCTTTTCTATATTAAATAGCACCTATACAAAAAGGTAAAATGACAACAGAAGAACTCGGCCTAAAAGGGCAACTTGTTCCAGAAGTAAAATTATATTTAAATGATCAAATTTCATATTCGAAATTATGATTTTGTTAATTTTATATTATTATTAACAATAAGGAACAGTTGATTGTGTTTCTCATAAAGCCCACAAATTGGGCCCAGTTGATTGTGTTTCTCATAAAGCCCACAAATTGGGCCCAGTTGTCCTACAACCATAAATAACAGGCCTAAACTGTACACCAGATGCTTCCTGCAGTCCCTTACACAGTTTTAAATGTATTTAGCTATGTGTAATCTGGATGCCTTTTCCACTATAGCAGAGGAGTGTTAAAATCAGCCTTGGTTTTCCTTAGTGGTGCTTTGTCTCATAAATTATTTCAAAGCAAAAAAAACACATGCACATATTGCATTATGTCTATAGAAATAAACGTGGATCACTATGGCTTCTTGACTTCTTCAATTTCTATAAACCGGATGATTTGTTTAGATTTATGAGTGTCCGGTTTAGGTTCAGTTGACTATAATAGAAATTAAATAAATGTATTCTAATGAATTGAAAAGGGAAAGGTTATACATTGGATGTAACGTTTATGTTAAAATAAATAAGTTATGCAATATATTCAAATTTTTTACCACTATATTGTAAAATGAAACAAGAAGTAGAACAAGGCAGGTTATAGTATTTGTACAAAGAACAAATGGACAAAAACTTATTTAAAAAAAAATTAGTTTC
Organism: Coelogynopora nodosa; assembly: GCA_034780555.1. Taxonomy (NCBI): domain Eukaryota; kingdom Metazoa; phylum Platyhelminthes; order Proseriata; family Coelogynoporidae; genus Coelogynopora; species Coelogynopora nodosa. Next base: position 3,587 of record JAUZND010002344.1, read on the forward strand.
TTGAAATCTGGAATTATTTTGAGAATGACCCTTAATTAAAATCACTTACATGTTTCATAATATTATATTAATAAAAATTATGATTATGATGTAAATATAAGTAAAAGGCATGTTTATCTATTTATTTCCTTATATGAATATTTTTTAATTTAAAAAGGAAGGGTTGTACATTTGGTGTAACATTTTAAAATGTTTAGTTTTGCAACATATTGAAATAATATTCTAAATTCCAATATATCTTTATCAAGGTGTACATAATAACTAAAATGAAACAAGGAGTAGAACAAGTAAGTTTAATTAGCATGAGAGAGGATTATATTAAATACAAACATAGAAATATATACAGCAAGACCAAATACCCAGAAAGAATGTTTCTTTTCCTTATACTCTTTTTGTTCATAATTTAATTTATATATATATTAAAATTATGTGAAATTTACATACTATGTATGAGAATTATCAAAATAATTTTTTGGACAAAAATGCAGGAATAATATTAAAAAAATCACTTATTTTTATATATGTTTGTGTTTTTATTTATATTTGATATTTATATTGATAATAATGTTTTTTCTTGTACTTATATAATTAATGTTCTACAGCAATATCTATGTAAATATTTTTATTTAATAAAACTGTATTGATAAATTGACATTATAATTTGTGTATATCAACATCAGTTTACTGTCTCTAAATATATATTAATGTGTTACTTTATATTGACAGTTTGCCTATATCAACGCTTTTCTTGTATTTATACATCTATACCCATATTCACAAGGCTGCAAAATTGTGCACAAAAAACTGACTCATGGGTCCCTAGAGACCCAATTTACGCATATGAGGGTTAATTGCATTTATAGTACAGTTGTTTTTTGTAAATCCAAGCTTTTTTATATAGCAACTAATTCGTTTTCTTTTAAGTATTGAAAAGTACAATTTGCTCTATTATTTCTAAATATGGGTTTATTATTCATGGTGGCCACCCATACACGAATTTTGTATATACACAAATTTTAAAATTTTGGTCAAAATATACACAAATATACACAAATTTTAAAAATTTAGGCGCATATTTTTATCTTTTTAATCTATAAATATCTATTTTTTTATTTTATCTTTACTGTACATAAGTTTATAAACATTCCAATCATACAGTGCATTTAGTGTACATTAGAGTTAATCCTGTTTTTTATTGAACTATTTTTTACTGTATATTTAAAAAAATTCTCGGCATACATTTAGTGTACACTCATTTTATAGTTCTTTCATTTTTATTAATTGAAAAAAATAGAAATTGTTTTTAATTTTATTATGACAGACTGTTAATTTTTCAAACATGAATATTAGTTACAAAGTACAAAATGTATTTTTAACGAAAAAATATTTTTTTCCCGGAGTAAAATATTTTTGGGGAAAATATATACACAAATAATGTTTGAAATATACACAAATTATACACATATACACACATTTTGTTTTCCATCTGACGTGACCACCCTGATTATTATTGTTTATTAATTTTTATTATGTGTATGTATTTTTCATTTTTATAAAATGATTTAATGTACTTTGTTATTATGTCATTTATTATTGCACAAACCTTATCAATGTTGTTACTTTCTTTGTATTCATTGATTTTTTATGTTTAGTATTATCTAAATATACTATACGTTTCTTTTTCACTTAAAATTCGTGTTTGGGGGAATTAAATTTTGAAGATCAGAAATATTGGATAGTGGTTACAGATGTCAGTAGTAATTACTTTACTAGTAAATAATTTGTCTTGGAGTTGTTTCTGTGATAAATATGTGATCGATAATTGTTGTCTTTTTGGTTTTTGGTCATTGTTTATGTGTTGTCTTTAGTGTAGTTATTATTAAAATATATTATTAAGTTGATGCTTATTATATCTGTAATGTTTATTACATTGTGGTTTTGTGGAGTATTTTTACTAACTGTTCAACATAATTTATTATGTAGTTAATTTTAATATTTAGTAGTTAAGTTTACATATGATAAATATGTCTTCTAGTTTGTTAATAATATTAGTATTAATTACTATGGATTCAATACTAAATTTTATTTCTTTAATTATATTAGAATTACTATTTCTCCTTTTCTTTTGTTTTATATATTCGTCTTTATATATAAATCCCTGTACGCTTTTATATATGTTTATATTTGTAATACGGTCATGTTATATAATTTGTATTTATTTTTATCATACACCACATATTTCATGTGGCATGTAACAAGGGCATGTATATATAATATGTCAAATTATGTATGAATTAATATATTTTATAAATACCATTGAATAAATATTGCAGTTATGGAATATATATATATAGTTTTGTCATGTATTATGTTTCTTAATGACTTTTCCAGAATAATTGCGGTTCACAATGAATACATTCATAAACTGTGCCGCGTTGGTATCCTTTTTAACATTTACTTTTGCTGATGAAACTGTTCTCCACTTTGACAAAGACACAATTGAAAACAAAGCGTAAGTTTTCACGAAATATGTTTACTATCTCGAATACAAGCTGAATATTATTTGTTTTGTTTAATTACAGGCATTTACAAGAACATCTCGATCAAGTAGCTGATCTCAAAACTGAAGATATGAACAGTGAGCAGCTGCAGTTCCATTACTTTAAATTGCACGATGCCGACAATAATAACAAACTGGATGGAATAGAAATCTTGAAGTCGATGATGGATCATCATCATCAGCATGTCAAAAAGGGGGATAAAAAAGGTAATTTTAACACTAAAATAAATTGTAGGACGTATATACAACATTATAAACTGCTCTAACTGTATTATTTTTTCGAAAACGATGTAAAAATAAATATTGCTTGTAAGGAACAAACGTTAACTAAATAAATAACCTCGTAATAACAAAAATTTCATTTTTTTTATTTGCATGTCATATTATATTTTTATTTAATGATTAACATTTTACAAAATATGTTAGTTTTGTTGAAAATTTAAATGTCAACAAACTTTTATTTTATGGTACATTTAGTTTTTTCGTTATTTTAGAGAACCTGAATTAAAAACAAAATTGAATTGGTGATATTGTTTTATGTCAATTACGATAGGTCTGTGTTACATTAAGTTTTAATGGAAATTTTACATAGTAGCAGCCGCTCAGCCTATCAAAATGCAGAGTAAATATTTTTACTGTGCATCTTTGGTATTTATTACATATATATATATATATATGTATAATTTGAAAATATAGTTCGCAGCCCTAATTTAGAGCGATCTTGTTCTGAATTCTTTGGTCGCCGAAATTAATAAAAACAATGATAAAATAAATAGTAAAATATGATTGGTTGTGTTAATGACAGTGACTGATAAAGCTTTAATTAATTAAATTAGTAATTTTATTAAATAGATATACTGATAAAAAAATTGAATATTAATACTCTTTTTTAATATCCAAATGTTTTATTTGAAAAATATTAATGAGTAATATTCATAACAATATTATTTACCTTAATATATCAGATTGGCAAAAATCGATTGTTGTCTGTGGAACAATCATCAATAATAACGTTTATTTTTCAATGGTCTAGTAACATAAGTTTCTGTTGTTCAATTTATAAAAAAATAAAGCAAAAGTTGCGCAGTAGATCGATGAAATCAAAATACCGCATTGAGTTTTGTCACAAAATATGGTAATATATATATATTAATTTTTCAGCCACCTCACATTTTTATTTAATAAAAACAATAACATTATATACTCAATTTTTGGTATCAAGAAATTATATACGAAATAATAAACGATTGAAACGTAGGCTGTTAGATATGACATACAAATATTCTATTCCATAGGATTATAATTACTACTTCTATGAATGACAAGGAGTTTCTGTCTAATAAATCAATTACTTTAATGAGTTCATAGTATAAGAATTTGACAACCTAACTTTTCTTACTCATAAAACTGACATAACTAGGAATAGTCGGATTGGCATTCATGCATTTTTTAAATTAGTCTTTAGTATGGAGAAGCACCTGGCAGTGTTGCCAGCAGCTGCGATTTTGCGATTTTTTTTTACAATTCTCTACAATTTAAAAAAATGTTATATCCAAAATATTTTTTAGATATTTTTATCTATACTGCATACTTGTCCGTACCAGTTTTGACAACTTGACCAAGCTTGATGCATCTTGTGTGACAGCAGTGTTAATGAAAGGTTTCGATATCAGTTAAAGATAAATTAATATAGTGACTTGGCAAGTTTAGACGATAGCGCGCGAATACGTCCGTTTACGGCAATACTTGGAAGTGGAATGAATTTTAGATGCGATAGCTTCTTTATTAAGACTATTTCTAATGAAAACTTTTTTTTTGGGTGGGGGGTGCGCCAGGCCGATGCGTCATGATAATTTTTTGTGAGGGGGGTTAGAGGTGCAAGTCATATACTACTCATGTTAATTTAATGCAAATTTTTGTTATGCGTTCATTTATTAATATAAATTATTATACATGTTTTTAATTAAACAGTTTTATCAGTTTTTAAAAAATTGGTGCTGAAATTAAAAATTATATACATGTTACTATTAAAATACACCTGGTTATATAAGGTTAATGAGGCGCGATTTTTTTCCATTTTGGCCGCTGGCAACACTGGCACCGTCATATTTTCGCAAAAGTTGCTCTGTAGAAAATAATTGTAAATAGCTTAGTAAATACACTTAGGAAGATTTACTAATCTCCCACACAAATTTGGGTAGCGTAAAAACGTAAATAGTTTTTAATAGCCCATCCGTATGTTTCTATGAAATATGCAGAATACAATTTAAAATATATTGACATAAAAATATATATAATTAACTGTACCCTAAACCCGCTAGTTCGGCCAATGTTCTTAATGGTAAATATCGGTTGTTTATTCTTCAATATTTTGAAAGTATAACAATACCGAATGATTTCTTCTATACCAATATAATCATAGTATACTGTTAGTTAATAGTGATTATGCGTTACAAAAAACCTATATAAAAATTATCTATTTTTGTGTGTTGTAAATTTGGACAAAGACAATCTGGCTCATTTTCCAAAAAGGGACAAAGAACCTTAAATATTTAGTGCCAACTCTAGACTCGTTGAAAGAGTATATTGCTCTATATACTGTAATGTATCATATTATATGCTCATATACTGATATACGATCCGACTTTACCATTACCTTAGATACTTTTCCATTATGTATCATTACATATTACATTATTTATTGTTTCTGATTTTATTTAATTAGTTGCATATTTTCCCAATGAAAGATGAACTGATATATTTAAAATAGTTTCGTTTTTTTGTAATATTTAAAAATTATTAATTACACATAAATGTCATAATAAATACATTATATTCAATATAGTCGGGATTATAGGCCAGTCAAATTAGGTGTTCACCTAGAAAACTTTAGTACAAAGATGACAATTTTCATGAAACATCAGTACTTAGACCGGAACAAAATATAAAAAATCCATTTTTGGGTGGGGGAAAAGGTATTTTTTTGTAATTTCACATATTAAAGAATAGGAAAATTGTCTATGGTTTTGACTCAATCTTTGTGAAAAGGCAAATTTTTTGGAAAAAACATTTAATGATATTTTTTCATACTTTTGAATACAACGTTACCTATCATTTTGATTATATATGTGTTTGCTACATATTATTAGCAAAAACTATACATATAATTATAATGTTTATTTACTAGGTAAATTTCAATATTAGTTCCTACCTCTATGTTAGCTACAAAATAAGTAAAATAAACTATTATTCAAATGTCTTTGGAAAGAAAACTACATAATTATATTTTACTCTAGTTTAGCTTGTAACCTATAGCAAACACTTATATGATCAAAATGATATGTAACATTGTATTCAAAAATATGAGAAAATATTATTAAAATGTTTATTTTCCTAAAAATGAGCAATTTTCAACTTTGGTTTATATTAAGTTAATTGTCCATAAATATAGTACAATATAGCTTTTTTTAATAGATATCCAAAAGCCACCTCAAATGAGTGACGCACAATACGAAGAGATTCTTGATAAAGCATTCTCGGATAACGATATGGATAATGATGGTTATATTGACTATCTCGAGTGGAAAGCAGCACATCGCAATGCGGAAAAACATTGATATACCTTTCACTACGTTTTCTTGATCTAAAAATATGAATTATTTGTCAGACGTTGTTTTCCAGTCATTTTTAATTTTAAAGTCTATTTATGATGGCTAAACGTCTAACTCCTGATAGTATACTTTATTTTAATCCCACCTGTGTAATTAAATGAGATGATTATTATGCGATACATGGTGCTAGAAACATATAACCTTTTTTACATACATTCACCATACTTTATTTCTGTTTTAATTATTCATAAAAATTGAAGAATGCCATTATGAATAGTACTGGTGAGGGTAACGTGTATATATTTAAATAGCTATACTATATTATAATTTACATTTGCCTTATTTCATGTTTTTATTTTCTCACTCGGGGCCTTCTTTATTCTGTATAATATTGTGTTGTAATGTACGATGTATTCTTATTTACAGTAAAATGCATTAATATACTGATGTACACCGATACGTGTTTTTCAGAATATATAATTGATATAATATAATTTGTTGTTAATATTTATTATATGATATATTATGTAAAGTAACTACAGTCATTTATATGTTTTGTGATGCCTTTTATTTTAAATAAAGATTTTAGTACGGGACACTATTATATGTTAATCATTTACTTATTTTCTTTAAAATGGCCCTTACCAGAAACTTTGGGAAACTTATCTAGCTCATCAGACTGAAAAACATTAACATATTTTGTTTGATATAATTAAATTAGGCATTTAGCTGCTTGAGGAAAATTCTTATTTTTATGTAAATATTATATAAAATATAATTATATAAAATTGATGCGGATTTTAATTGTGCATAATTTGTAGCGCAACAAACAATTATTGGGATCTATAAATAGTGAACTATGAAACTAGTTCTTAGACGAAATTCTATATTTAAATATCGCACCTGAACCGTGCGAAATTTTTGTTATTGATTGTAAAATTAGTATTTACTTAACTATATACTTTTATATAATTCTATTTTAAAATAGAACGAAAGTCTTATTAATTGAAGTGAAATAATTGATACTATTGTTTATACGCTTAAAACTGTTTTTTTTTAAATATATTAAATTACAACGTTTCAGGGACCCATAGGAACCACAAAAATTGCGATAAAATACTAATTCACTTTTTTAAACTGTGTTGTTTTATTAAGTTCCTATCCTGTTTGTTAATACCAGAGGTGAATATATCCAACCAACAATACATAATATAATTCTGGCTCATTTTACAATTATATAACTAAAATTTTATCTGTTCGGAAAAATTACAAGATACATATTCACTTGAATGTATATATACATATCTTAGATATTTATATATCAACGAAAATTTGTAGACTACAAATTTTCGTTGAATTTATCTCTTTTTATCCTGCGAACTAATTATTTATTGCAAAAATAAAAATAAGCGAATTTATCTCATAATTTCGACCAAGCTTAGTAAAGAAATATCTGAGTTTAATTGATGTTTAATCTGGGGGCGGATATAAAAAATGCAGTTAGGAGAGGCGCGATCCAAAGAGAGCACTTGTACACAAACAAAAGGGCACATTTACGACATACATAAGTTAAAATATTTATTTTATACTTGCATAAAAAGGTTATGTCTAAAATTTGGGACGAGCGCGTTCCCTCCTGGATCCGCACGAAGGGATACAATTTAATATGTAACAAATATTATTGAAAGTTTTGCTTAATAAATATCGCCTATAAAAATTATTTTCGGCCCGACTGATACCAAAACTTTTTTGAAATAAAAGTAAATTTAGGGTAAATTGCGCGAATGTCGTAAACCACGACTAAAACGTTGATAAATATAACTTATAACGTCACATCTACTATCAATTTGTGTCATAGTATATACTATAGGCAACCAAGCACAATCTTGGCACATTTATATTGTTACAATTGAACTGTGCTCATTTAGTAACGTCGACACACCAACCAATTGACAGTTGAGGAAAAAAACCCTTAACGACTTAACTTTTAATCGTATGTAATGTTGTGAGGTCACTTGAATTCATATCCTTTGAATTATAAGGAATTGCGCCGTATTTTTTAATAATTATTATCCAATAGCCCTTTATATCGACGATTATCAAAAATATAAACGAAAAAAAAATATTAACGGATTTACAAAATATCGCCAAGTGACAGAAATGATTAATATTTGACATACATGTAGATAAATATAAATAATACATATTGACAAAATATTATTATTGTCACTTATGTAATTTCAGAAATATTTGAGGTTAAATATTATTTATCTTTTAAATACTTATTATCCTAGAATTTATGTCCAATTTTATATATAGTCACTGCCGGGTAAATACCGAATAACTATATTCTTTGTTGGTCTGGACTGGATAGTTTAATCAAGCTGCGCTTGCAAGTTGTAATATGTCTAACAATAACACTACCAGTAGTATTATTATATTACAATAGAGCTAGATCATAGATATCTGTTTTAATACTAACTAATATCCAGGAGCTATAGATACTGTAGGACCAGGAGTCTGGTAATAATGATAGTATTTCTTTTATAGCAAACTTTTTTTCCATGCATGTGTATGGAATGTTGTGCGCAATTTTGGAATATCTATAATAGCTGCTGGGCATTCTTAGACTTAATTTAGTAGGTAGTTCAGGGCTTGTATTCTTAGCGGTGATTTAGCCAAGTCCCTGACTTTGTTCAGTGATTTTATGAAATTTCTTATTCATAATTATAGCGGTGACTAAGGTCCTTGTTCTCTGTAAAAAGTCGAATCAAATCGACTAGTATATATATAGCCTATGTCTGAATAATTTTCTATTTTTGCAGTATAATGTTGCTGTGCCATATGCTATATAGTAAATGATTGTTATAATTTTAAATTATTACAATATACTTTAATAAATCGATTTCAAATTAATTTTTAGTATTTATTACATCGTATTGACCAAACACTATCATACCAATATAGATATTGTATTAATTATTCATATTATATAGATATAATACGATAATAATATAACATACTAATACAACTACGTTTCAGAACAATTAAGAATAAGAATTACCTACATATTATGCATATTATGTATAGTAGATGCGGTACCCATATATTATAGTAGTTGAATTCTTTGAAAAAATTACTTAATTTCTAAAAGTATATTTTTTGCAAAACTCCTATTTTGCTACCGAAATTTCGTAATTTGTGATTGTCAAAATCATGAAACTACGTTAATATTTTAGCGTCGATATTTTCGAAAATCGTTGATATAAAAGCCCCGGCTTGCATACATTTTTATGTTGAATTTTAATCGAAAGGTACCCTACAAATATGCGTAAGCTATAATTAGGGCCATTCTGAAAATCCATCAATAATTCATCAAATTGTGACTAAAATGATAGAAAAAAGCTTTTGTACGACATTCGCCCATTTTACCCTAATAGTTAGAACATTCTGTGCATGAGGTACTATACCAGAATAATTTATATACCTACATTAGAACCTCGGACTATAGATACGCATTAAGTGGCACAGATTAACTGGTAATGGAAAATACATTATTTTTTACTGTCAATTAATTGTTATCCAAATATAATAGATAGACCTAATACATATTCAGAAATTATCCAAGTACTCAAATAACATAACCATCTAAATTGATCGGTAAACACATACTTCGAAATTCGGCATGCATTTTCCAATATATAGGAATGAAGGACTAAAAAATCATAGAACTTATTATAGAACATTATGAACTATTCCAATGTCTATAACTGGCAAGACATTAAACTGACAGTTTGTATATAATAGTTATTGTATTTATCTTCCCCTTTTTTATGTTGTTTCACTGCTTGTCACATTACCTTATTTCACAAACTGATTAATATTTATCGCACTTTTCTACCATGACTTACAAAAAATACACTAGCTACACCCCCTCCCCCCCACGAATTATACGAAAGGTTAAGATTCTAGATTCTACCCTCGAACATAAAAGTGAGGGTTTTTCCCATAACAACTCAACAATTATCAATAGTAAAATTGTTATATTTTCTTATAGAACAGAGACTGTACAAAGATAGTTCTGAAAGGGTTAATATAATGTGCATCACTTTCTTTCGAAATGCTTGTAACGGTACATCAGTCTTTTCTTCGGTTTGTTCAGGGGCTTCTCAATGATGCCTCTTCTTTGTAGACTTAAAATCCGCTGTACTAAAAGATCCCCTTCCGGCTGAAATGATAAAACAGTACAACTTAATGTCAGTTATTAAAAATAAGTTGAAATGATTATTCATATATAGACAGTATTGCTATATTATTTAATTAATAAATATATATATATCAAGATATATGTACTAATTAAAGACGCATATTTTTTTGTATTTTACTTTTGCTATGGGTGCCAGATTAGAATGTAGTTAAAACGTTTTTGTGGAAAATAACTTTGTAAACATTGCAAAAGTAATCTTTGCAAACATAGTTTTAAGTAAATGAAAAATAAACAACACTGTCTCAAGAATAGACTTTAAATATATTTTAAAGATTTTTATATTTTAAAACATAACAAATTAAACATAATCAAAAGCAGAGATATTTACTTTTTAACTTATTGCTAATATTATAAGATTTTAATATAACCTTTTATAGTTTAGTGGATTTTAATAGATCACAATACATATAAAAATAAGTTATTCAATTTTAAAAAACGACCTGAAAACGAATTATATCATTAAAAATGTCATAGTTGACAATACTGAACAATACGTCATTATAATATTAAAAACAATTTAATATAGTATAAAAAAGAACTCTTGTACGTTAAATATAGTATATTCCGGGCGCCAATGGCCATAAACCAGCCTGTAAATAAATTTTACTGGCACCCCCTACAGAAAGATGAAGACTATTTTATAAGGATGGCTAACGTTCCAGAATGTAAGAAAACATAGTTAATCAAAGAAAAAAGTAGTGCAGTCATATATTTTTGACAATTTAAGTTACATATTCAAATTTCTTCATTTTTTGAAAAAATACTATTTCGGCTTTATACGCTTGAGATGTCCACCAATGTTAACCAAATAAATATATATTTGTCTCCTGGGATGATTTAATCAATGACGTCATATTTTTTCTCAAATATAGATCCTACCCCTCTCTTTATTGGACGGAAAATTATAGTAAACTTAATTTTGTATTATCTTATGTCTTTTTATTGGTAGTGCGGTATGTACTACACAATTTTATGAAGGAAGATAGCTGCCTAGTTAGCTCACTTATATATGATTTCATTTGTAAGTTATCAATGAGAGCAGCGCATTCATGATTACAATGATTTAAGGTGATTTTCGATGTCAAAACTGTTTACCACTATCCGTACTGGGCTTTAGGGCGCTTCCATTAACCAGGGGTAGCTGTAGGCGGATTGAGACCTTTCCATTTTTAACGTCAGACTGACTAAAGTCGTAAAACGTGTAATATAGGTAAAAAGTATTTTTTCTACACATATGTAGAATACAGTTGATACTGCAGCATTCAACATTACATTGTAATTGAAATAAAATCAAAATACAGTAACATGTGTCATAGAAGTCAATTTATTTCATATATACCATACGGTGGCGCTGTTAATGGTCAATATACGAATAATGGCATAAGAATATAGGCAAAGGCATTACGATAATGTACTTTTGTTTAAAATATTGAAATATCGAAAAAGATTCGACATTTGCCTTACACTTACGTTATAGCGAGAGTATACTGTTTTATACAGCAAAAATACAATAGACTGAACTAGATAGTTTATTTCTAAAATTATTTCTTTTTGTGTTTTGATTGTTTCTTATTGTTAGCTTTAAAAAATCTCCATTTTGCATTTACAAAAGGCACATTTTTGTACCGTTTATATCTGCCATGAAATAAAGTTATCAAATTACTTTTGTTCTAATTTTGCAGTAATTAACTCATTTTTTATTAATGATAATCACGAACATAATAAATAATTATAATCACGTTTATTTTTCACTGATGAATTATTTATCAGTGAAACTAAGAATGACCTATATTTATATTGACTATCTACAAATAGTATTTAGATTTCCTTAGCTAATACAGCTTTACGCATTATAATCCCTTTTTGTCAATCTTATTAGTTACGCCTGGTATTAGCATTAATATCGGTAGTGGCTAATACCTCATTATGAAATCGACCCTCAATGATTTGGAGATAATAGTGTCATTGTTTATAAAAACCTTAACCCTTCATACGTGGACATAATTTTTAGGGTTTGCTACATGGATGGGGGGGGGGGTATCTTACCCCCTTGGAAAACCACACTTCTTATCATCCGATTAAGCTGAAATTTGGTATACAGATACCTTCTAAAGACTTGTCGAGCGATTTTTATTTTCAAAACAATTAATCAGTTGGTATAATTTTTATAACCTGATTACGTCATAAACGCCATTTAGGAAAATAACCATATATGCTATATACTGACCCATATAGTATGCTATAACTTTTGTTCAATGCTCCAAATTGACATGATTCTTTTTGCATTTGATTCCAGATCACAAGATCTATATTTATTGATATATTTTTATAATTATACTACTTATATAAACAATCAATAAGTAGTATAAATGCTATGAGCATTATTTTAAATTGCTAGTTATTTTAATAAATAATTTTATTATTCAAGATAAATCGTTATATTTTACGATAAACTAATTTTTTCTATTAATGTGTCAAGTTTTAGCTCCTAATATCATCGACAAGTATGAAAATCCAGGAGGGAAAAAAAAAAAATAATAACACAATTTTTTCTGGTATGTAAAAATATTCGAAATTATATATTTTATATTTTTTAGTTACATAAAAGCATTTCAGTCACCGAGTAAAAAAATCAGGGTGATACTAACGTTATATAGTACAATCAAATATTTAATTTCTTTGAAAAAAAATTGGCATACCCCTTCACTTGCGATGGGTTAACAGATAGATAAATACATAGTATAATACTGTGCACTGACCTTGAGCTGCCGCAAGGATCCCCGCATATCACCAGGCATCTGGAAGGGCTCATGATCCAGATCAATGTGATCGGGTTCTGCGGTCTTCAAAGTATGCTTCCTCTCGCGTAGAGTCGCATGGTCCTTGTTAGTCTGCTTGATCTCTTTCATTAGTCGAGGAATGCTGCAAAGCGGGACGAAGGCACAAGTGAACTGTACAGTGTTTAATACCAATTCGTCAATTCATTAGTTATTTTAAAAGTTCCTCAGACAATGTTAAATTTTCTTTCTGTACATAATCTTAAATAGAGTTATGTGAATAACTTTAAATCCTAAGATAGGACTGCTAATAGACAGTATAATGCCTGAAAATTAAGCTAAGATTATTTAATATAAAACTAATAAATTATTGTCATTATAAAAAGTACGGATAGTTATAAAGGGGAAAAGATAGCAATTGATGCTAGTTTTAAATATAATTAACTATATAACATAATATAATTGATTTATGATTCAACTTTAAAAAAACAAAGGTAAAGATTTTCATACTAATTAATATAATATACTTTTCACAAATTAAATGGTATAGGCAGTTTTTTGTAATTTCTCATAGATTACCTATTTCCTTATCTGTGTAAGAATAATAACACAGAACTCTCCCACCAATTTATATATATATATATATTATCACATACAGCTATATATACACATGTCACCATCTTTAATAATGTGTTAATAAAAATACATATAAAAAATAAACAAATAGCGTGCTTACACCAGAATGAACCTATGAATACCTACAATTATTTTTAAAAGTCAATACGCTTCGACTCAAAAAGATATCTGGTTTTATCATTAAGATATCTAGAATTAATTTATTGTATACTTAGTAACATAAAATAATTATAATTTAAAAAATGATATCGTGATATCTAATGACTAAATAAAAATCAATTGATTTATTAGTATACTGTAGTTATGCAGTCATAAACCACATAAATATATTATATCAAACAAAAGATTGTTTTTTATCTAAAGTGGTCAAATTTTTCTGCCAACGCTTGTCAACTGGTAGAACCGCCCTCGTAAAAACCATTCGAAAAAGCCGATAGCCACCGCAATAACAGTTACAACTGAAATTAATTTTTAGGAACGAATTTAGTATCTGAACGCTACTTTTTACAAATAAACGTATTAAAGATATCAATTAAAACGTCAACATATTAGCATATAAAGAAGTTACGGAATATCTCACTTTATAATGTCATTATCAAATTTCTTTTGTGCCTTTTTGTCAAGAACCGCCTTGGCAGCTTCTAGTTGGTTTTGTCTCGCTTTTCTGGTCTTGGGCAAATTGTGTGGCAGTGAATACGTATCTGCTGGGGCCTGCTCCTTACTCTTGATAGTATCCTCCGCCTCTTCTCCCCCTTCTGATCCACTCTCTTCGAATATGCCGGCCGAGATCTCCTCCAGGTAACGTTGCTGCAGACGACAACGGAAGATGGGAACAACATGTAACTCATATAAATCTTAAATAGTATAGCACGAGAATTATAGAATACCCAACTGTAGTTATTACACAGTTATATATTATAATAAATTGTCGTATGATGTCTGTATACTTGAACAGTATTCAACTGATAACTACCTCATATGCCTTTTATAGAATTTGCCCTAACTATTTTTATGCTTTCAGACATATTTATTCATAAACTTCATAAAAGTTATCAGTAAGCGCCAAAAAAAATTATCAGAAAGTATATAAAGATATAAGTGAAAATTTTAAAGTTTCAGACTAAAAGCCTAATTATACTTTTTGACGCAGACAATATATTTAAAATGTATAAAAAATATGTCAGCTCATTTTGAGTAATGTATTAAGTCATCAAGTTATCTATCATATTTTATGAAGATATTTGGATTTGAAAATTCATTAAAAACAGGTAAACATTGAAAATTTGAAAACGATAGCATCATTAGATTTTGAAATAGATTAGACCTACCTCTTGGTGCTTCGAGGGTTCATATAGAAAGCGTTATCAATAGTATCTTTAGTTTTTATAAAATATGAAGAATCATTTAAATAGTTAACGGCTACGCCGTTGATTTAATACATTGAATTAAAAACATGTACTGCAATGTTGCTAAAACATTGATTGAGTTTATAAAAATGACTTACCGCATACAAGAAAATTATGATAATTATTACTAATAAGTCCTACACTTTTTTTTTGGATATTCCAGGTTTTAATTCCCGAATAATTAATAAAACTAAAAAAACGCTAACTCACTTCATTGGACACTCCTTTCGGATCTGGAAAATGAGCCTCTAACTGTCGGTGGATCTTTTCTTCTTTGCGAATCAGCAACTTCTCGCGAGCAGTGTGTTGTGTCAGTAGTGTCTGGTGGTCCAGGAAGGTCGGATTGTAGGAGCTGCCGGGATGTGGAGCGGGAACCGAGGGGATTTTCGACTTTGGAGCACGGTACCTGGATGGTGGCGGCTACGGACATGGAGCGGGAAAGTGTAGAAATTACTTCAATAGAGAATGAGTTTGAACTAATTGAATTTGGACAAGTATTGTATCTTAGATAACACGATTTAGCCAGATCAAAAAGTGGTCTAAAAAGAAATTACTGAATATATAAAAAATAAATACTGCTTCATAACTAAATTTTTGTGTTATGTTGAAATAGTAATTTATATATATTTTACAATTGAAGGCAATAAATTTAAAACAGAAAGGTATATTTTAAACTAGGTGTCTGAACATATTTATGGAGAATATCAAATCTTACTATAAATATATGTAAATTGTGGACTTACTTTTTTTACTTTTTGAGAACTTGGTAATTTATCTGAAAATTAAAAAAAAATTATTCCATTAAATAATTCGGTAGCAGAGCATATCAAACGGTTATATAAATAATTCAATACCTTCATCCGCCCACAAATCATGTGGAATTGCATCTCTGTAGAATTTTGAGCACTGCTCTGGTCGAAGTTTCTTCCTTATTTTCCCCGATCGAATTTTCCTAATTCTATGAAAATAAAATATTATTCAATGTTTTCTAATTTACACTAAAACTGTTAATATCTATAAAAAATAGAGAAGGTCAATAAGTATAAAATAAAATATTAAAACTAGTTTTACTTACTTAATTTCACTTATTTTTTAAACTATTGTTATAACTACTAATTATATTATTATTATTTTGTATGTTTTTCGATGTTACAACACATGCACAAATATCAACTTAAAGAGAACGATGTAATCATTGTTTTAAATTTTTTTTAATAAACATAATATAATAATAAATAATAAACATACTATTGTTGTGTTTAAGATAGTTTCTTTCGAAACTAATTTTTTGGTACCAATTTGTTCTGTTCTTTTGTAGTTTAAATTATTTTTGCCTCCAGTAACAAATAATTGATAATTAACTAATATTGTAGACAATTAATCAATTATCAAGTAGTAATATATAAATTTTCATAGTTAGTTTAATAGCAAAATAAATAATTAAATAGCTGATTATGTGGTTGTACATAATCATTAAGTGTTAATTAATGGATTTCAACATTTTATTTTAAAAAATATTCAATTTTACAGTGCAGTTATAGTTATTTAGATTAAATTCCAGAATATTTTAATCATTGTGGATTTGTTACATATCTTAGTTTTTTTTCATGATAATAAAATAAATACAACACATACCCAAATATTTAGATTGAAACTTTCAACCTCTGAGCTATAAGTATTGGCTAAATTAAAGTAGTGTTATACATTTTATCCCAATTTCATTTATTACAGTATTACTATCATTATTGTTTTTTTATTTATGTAAACAAGTTCTAACTTAAACTAAGATGTTAAATATGTTGTTTGAGACGAAAATGTAATTAAATAAAGTAGTTAAACTAATGTTTAACTACTGTTAGCGTTTGATTCATATGATGTAAATACTCTTAATAATAATATTTATCTATATAATCTAAATATAATCTTTAATAACATTTTTAGTGAAAATGGAAATTTTGGTGCACAAAACAAAAATAGTTGTTTCACTGAACAGAATAAATTTTACATTTTTAGTGATTTAATTTGTTGTAATATCCATGTTATTATAGTAGGATGTATAATATACATCCTAAAGTACATATACAAACATATATATATTATTAATGTTTACTTGACAATCATTGTTATAATTTCGCTGATGATGGATTTGTCTGATAAGCAAGATAAGTAAATAATTTGATGTTAAGTACACCAATAACGACTATCATTGCTTTTGAATTAATTGAAACTCTTATATATTTAATAATTTACTCTTGTAACAATAAACATGCTACACATTCATTTTCAGTTGTGCTCGAAAAAGTGAAATTGTTAAGAAGAAGAAAAATTGATAAGCTTAATTTCAAATCCATCATATATATATTCTTAATTTAGTATAAATTATAAGTAATATTCATGATTAAACAAATAATTCAGATATACTTAACTGTTCTTTCTATATATGAACTTTTCATAAAATGAATTCAACATATATTTTTATTGGGACTTACGATGTTTCCTCTGTAAATGTGAGATTAGAGTGTGAACTGCATACTTTTGCTGAATGTTTGTCCCCTTTTACAACTGAAAAAATAATAGTATATAAACCTAATTAAAACCAAATTAGAAGCAAATAAAATATATTACACATACCTGGCAATTTAGCTATTTGTTTTCTGCTAATTACAAAATCAGAGGCTTCATTTAGACTGTAATAAAAAATACATAAATGAAAGTTTAAAACATTTACTGATTATTTTATAAATACTGTAAGCTCCCAGAATTTAGAAGTAAGAAGCAAATTATTTTCAACAAAAACTATTTACAATACAATCAATTTCACTCTGAGTAAAATCCTTTTGGCGGGGTCTCTTAGATATATTCTACATAATTAAAGGGTCTATCAGTGAAACTAATAACAATGTGTTTGGCAATAAGACAAAAAGTTTCAGTTTTATGAATCGACATCAGCTGTTTAAACTTTGCTGTGATTTGATTGGCTACTGAGTCACATCAACAAGGCGATACCCTGCATTGCCTTGCATCATGTAAGGTGAGGTGTCTCTAATGTAAGATTACTCTAATGGCTGTTTTTTGCTCTCAGATTTTTAGTCAGCATTACCTGCAGCCTATTAGTGCCCTAATTGACATTTAACTAATTAAATAGAGTTTCTTGCTCCTCACTCCAGCAAACAACTCATAATGTGGATGTTCAACTTTTCCAAGATCACAAAAAATGGATTAGAAATGGTGAAAAGTAATTATTAAAAGTAAGGATTGGGCTTCAGTCACCAGCTGAGAATCTAAAGGCAGTATTCTTGATAAATTTTTTGTATGCATCACTGACAGCTTAAAACCACTATATCACAACACAAAAATCATTAAATATGCAACTGATCTAACCTACACTCATTCCCTTAGCAGAAATAAGGATGATATACTCCAAGAAATTATTCACATTTGAACTGGTTGACAGAAAATAAACTGAGCATTAACTTGGAAAAAACCAAAGAAGTGGTTTGTAAAGTGGAAAACAGTATCAACACACCAGCTATCCAAATTTCTAATATTTTAATCAAACAAATGAAAAATACCAAACTTGGCAAGTCTGGATTTCTACAATAGCATACCTGTCAACCTAGTAGGGTGGAAATCTAGGACATGGGGGTGGGCACTTTTTTTGGATAGGTTTGTGATGCAGAGGTCTGGGAGAGCCCCATTCCTGGTAGTGTTACGGGGCAAAGCTTCCAAAACAAATATTTTTTATTAAATATATGTACTAGAAACATAATCAGAAATTGATGAAAATGGAAAATTTACACAATACATCTTAAGATAAAGTGTAAGATTAAGATTAATGGACATTTCAATACATTTCCAGGACAAGTCCAAAATCTGGTATGGTTGGCAGGTATGCAAACAGCCTTATCCCAAAAATAACCTTAATCATCTAACAAGGTTGAAAAAATAACAATAACTGATGTTTATGGCAAAGTCAACCTCATCACTTCTTCAATAAAGTATCCCAAAAGTTGACTAGACATATGACTGAAAAACACCTCTTACACAAAATTCTGTCTCCACTCTACAAAAAAGGATACCCAACCCAACAACCAATTTCTTGAATACCTTTCTGACTGTACAACCACCAGATTACAAAACTTCGATTGGTATTGTTGATTTATTTTCACCTTTACTTCTTACTTTTGATCATGCTCTTGACCTCATGTTCATTCACAACCTCATATATATACTGTAAAATGTCACTGTTATAGCACTTTTAGTTTTTGATATATTTAATAAAGCTATTATTATTTGAAAATGGTTAAAGTTTAGCTGAAACACATTAACAAATATATAATAATTGGAATGTATAAAAATGTAATACCTTATTAATTTCAAATATTCTACTCTTCCTCCTATATATTAGTATTAAAAATAAAGCTAAACATATTTTCTGATAAAACAAATACTTTTATAAAATATGATTATAAGATATATGATAATCAGCCAATTTTTTTAAAGTACATCTATGAGTAACTTTTTGTCCTTTCCTAAATCAGGACCTGAGCTGAATACCAGGGTCTAATGTTTCAAGAATAAAAGAAAAAATTCATGTACAGTGTTTAAATTCAAGTACATATATACTTAAATTTGGATTTTTATTAATGATAAATTGAATCTGTAAGCAGTGTCAGATCCAGGGGTTCAGTTTAGTAGCGGTGGAGAAAGCAAAAAGGGCATATTTTACTTTCACAAAAAGGCATAAAAAATTATCAAAACACATCTGCAAAAGGACACAGTCAGTGATTTTAGGAGGCATACATCAGGTCCAACTCTGGTTATTGAAGTGTTATAACATGTTTTGATGATACAATGTTATGAAATGGGTACACATAGTCACAATACATGCATAGTTTCTTGTTTATAGTTTCTCCATCAATGTGACTCTGTCAATGTTATTTTGTCCACTTGATTTATTCTTCACATGCAGCAATATCGAGCAATCTAACTTTTGCAGCTTTAACTTCACATTTTGTAGATGTAGCCTGTATTTTACAGTTTTCTTCTTCTAATGCAGTATGATACCATTTTTTTTCATATGCATAATATTTTTGATGTATAATTCATGAACACATATTTTTACAAGTACATTCGTGCAGGATTTTGTTCTATGATATTATCACACCTGAGATTTTATCTAATTTATATCTCATTCACAAATACCATAGAACAAAAACCTGCTTTCATGTCAGTAATAGACAATTTTTTCAGATTAAATTATATCTTTTTAGAATAAATATTTACTTTATTCTTAAATATTACCTATATTTTTAAAATCACAATAATCTAGTTAGAAAAAATTTATTTGACACAAAAGAATTATTAAGATTTTACATAATTTTAAAATATTAAATATTTTCAATGATTTTTATTATTGTTATGGCAGTTTGCCTTAATGAAATGTCAGTTAAGAATTCAAAATTACATGCATTTACATTTTATATGTACTTTGATTCATTTGTATACCTGCTTAAATGCCTATACATTATAAGGCAAATAAAGTTAAAGGTAAAGAGCTGATTCATTTGTATACCTGCTTAAATACCTATACATTATTTGTATAAGGCAAATAAAGTGCTTGCATATGCATTGTATGATGATAAAGAGCAATGAAATGTTTTGCAATACTATCAACTGAGAGAGATACATTATTGAAATTCATTTTAATTATAGAAAGTCATACAGGCAGGGTGTCCACATTTTTATCACATTTTGAGTACACAAAATATTAAGAGCATATATATATAACAATTTTAATAAGTATCTATATATTACATATTATTACCAGAATTGTCAAAAAATCAGTTAGTTCATATATCCAATTTCTCCCATTGTTTCTGTCATGTTGCTAGTGATTGTACCAATTCTGCTACTTGTTCTTCTTCTCTGTGTACTTCCTGCAATTTAGCAGGTCATTGCTTTCATAATTCTAATTTTTTGTCTTTTTCCTACCTTTATTTTTAAAATAACACTTTTATAAAAAAATTATTGAATACATATTTATACTTTTAGAGTACATTTGAGCACATTCATGAATTTCTAGAACACATACAGACAACCTGTATAGTTGATCCATACTCATACTGTATTGAATCCAGATGTGTTTTCTATGAACACAAGTGAATATATTAGCTTGCTTACTACTTGTAAGTAGAGATTCATATTAATAACAAGAGCTGATTATCTATTAATTGTTAGCATGCTATACATTTTAGCTTAATAATATACCAATGAAATATTTTTAACATATCAGAAACTAATAACATTTCTGATTTTCATAAGATTTTTTTCAAATTTTTTAGTTTTATAGAAGGGGGCAGCTAGCCACCCTAGACAACAGTACCTACATTATGTTTGATTTAAGATATTATATATCATAAACACTTGAATAAAAATAATAAAACATCTTTAAATAGCAGCTAGTCTGTATAATGAAATACATGCTACTCAATTGATTAGCTACTTTTAAAACAAATGTGTTAAATCAATTTATTGCTTAATAGGCTACTACAATTTTAAAATAAAGTATCTATTTAATCATAATTAAGTCGTTATCAATTCTACCAATGAGTCATAAAATATAAGATTAAAAATAATGTATGTAGGATTACATTTATTTTAATAACAATAATTGTAAATAATGTAATTATTATAGTTTAACACATAATACATAGCCATAGCCATTAAGATGATTTGACTTTTCTATATTATATTTACAGAATAAAAATGCCTCATGAATGCATTTTACTATCTGACGTTTAAGTTAATGAATTACATTAATAGTTTAAATCATCACAAAGAATTAATTATGTAAATGTACAATTATAAATATGGAAATAAATGCATTAATTAATAATAAGTTATTTCAATATATAATAAATTAATAGACAAATAAATATGTTGTTATTAAATATAAAGAATGAGATTAAATATAATAAATGGTATTATTATACAAAATAATTATTAAAATAAATTGCAGTTAAAAATAGAGTTTACATGAACTAATTAAATAATACCACAAGCTGAAATGCAAGATGAATTTACTAAAAATTAATTCCTTTAACCCTTTAAACCGGGGTATACAACAAAATATTACACTCAGTATTATGGCTATTGTAAAGTTATCGATTGGATATCGCAGGAAACAACCCGAGTAGGCTATTATTAGAATATTATTTATTGGTAAAATGCATTGTATTGGACAACAAAAATATAGAAGCATTAGTCAAAAACATTGAGTATAATATATTATATATTTTCCAAATACAAAATATATTGCATATATTATTTATAGTAGACCTATATATACCTGATGTAAAATAGATAACAAAATAAAGATATAATGTATTCTTTTTATAATAAATTGTATTGTAAAAATTCATAAGTTCAACAATAACAAAAGTGTCTATATAAAAACAAACTTGGTAATATCATAACATTATTATAACATTTAGGACATATATATAAAATTTTACGAAACCAATAATTATAATAAATAATTTTTTATAAACAGTTACAACACTATATACTATATACTAACACAAAACAAAGTAAAAATTCAAATTTATGAATTCAAAGAAAAAATATTATTTCAAAAGCCTAAATAAAAAAGCGTACTAAAGCTTTACCTATACATATAAAATGAGGGTTCAGTCCATATTGTTTATTTATTGTTGAATTATCAGTTAAAAAAAGGAGTTTATGTATTTGTATTTATATATTGTATTTCAAATTTAGGAACTAAATATATGATAAATGCCCATTTGAGTGATAGCATATAATACTCAATGTATCTATTTATAAAATTTAAATAACATAAAAATAAAACCAAATAAGATATCAGATAACAATTTCCCAAATGTTAGAGAAGAGATCTGTGATGCAATCGACACTACAAGTGGTACTGTTGCCAACAGTCCCCCAGACACAAGCTTGGTTGACAAGGGCACTGTTCGCACATGAAGCGAGTGCACTTCTCTCTCTGTTGGTCTGCATAACGGAGTGTGAACGTTCACTGCAACAACAGGTCCAGGGCCAACAGGTACGCCCATAACAGACGATATGTAGGCCTCCTCAAATGACATGACTGACTTGTCTGGCTGATTGAATTTTCTGTGTGACGGCAAAAGAAGATATTTAATATATATATGTAATTGAATTCCTGAATATTTTTTTAAACAAATTGATGAAAAATTGAAGAAATTAGCTATTGATGAAATTTATAGATACAATTTATACAAATTTATATAAAAAATTACATAAAAAATAACAAATAAAATACATTATGATAATATTCTGCATTATAAAAGTAATAGTTATAGAGAATTTGATTTAATTTGGTATAATTTATGTTTTTGAATTTTTTTTATTATCGGGTAAGTTATAGTGTAATTACTTGTATTTTAAAGGATGTATGCGTTTATCACCATGCGTTGAAGAAGAAATATTCAGAGTTTCTTTGACCATCGAAATGACTTCCGAGTTGCCTTGTATCTCAAAAACATGCCGTCAACTTGGTCCACTGCACCCATCTTTGATGAGTAGTCCTCCAGCGTGGATAGTTTCTCAAATTCTTGGATGTGGCGCTCTTTATGCACGAGTGATGCTTTGGCATTTGAAGAATAAATTCAAAAGTAAACAGAAACACTGAATATAAATAAACACAACTATAGAAAGTACAAATATTAGACAATTTATTTTACACATTTACATACACATATTATATAAATTACCAAAAAAGTATTTCATATTATAAAAATTATCAATTATCGATAAAAAAAATAATCTGTGTAGATAGGTAGAACTAATATATATTATTATATAAATATTATACAATTATTCTGAAAAATTTGTATAGTTACTCACCTGTTCAGGCGACCCTCCCGGAGCCATGATCCCAATGAACCATACCGGTACATGTTGTGTTGCGTTGCAGAAGCCACTCCTAAAGTTGGAGGCCGTTGTAGTAGTAATCCACGACTATGTGGTAACCGCAGTCAAGTAGGCCAGCCCTGCTGAGGAGGTGCACAACAATGCGTTCGCTACTCGAGATTAGGTTCATGTCGGGAACTCCTGCAGCCCATTCAGCCGTGCTCAACCATCCTGCGTAAAGCTCGAAGTCTATAAGCAGGGCTCGTATTTGGGTTTAAGAAAGTTACTGGAAGTCCAGCGAACGCGCAGAAGGTGCGAGAGCAAGGCAGCGGGGTACAGGGGCTGAGCCCCTGTTGGGTGGTCAGGGGGGCTAAGCCCCCCTGATTTTTTCCAGTAAATATAGCGTATTTTGAATGCAATAAAATAGAAACCTGAATGCATGATAGGTAACCTACCATATTGCACTGTTTTAACATATAGTGTTTTGTATTACGTATTTGGGTCCCAAAAAGTTAACAGGAGCCTGGGGTTCTGGGCAGAGATATTGCTCTGAAATATGACATTGTAACCTTTTTCTCTCGAAAAGTATATTTTATATATATTCTGATTGGTGTAATTTTAAGGGCTTTAAAACAGTCTTAATAATCATTTTATTTATTCACTGACAAGGTATGTTAAAAAATGACCAACCAAGCGTACCTACTGACTACTTTTTAGAGAAAAAATTCAAAATGTTAGATTGTTGAGTAGTTCTTTGTTTTTTTGCTGGGTTCTCTGCAACATTCTGATACATGACCACATATGTCTCTTGTTGTACGTTTTCCTCCACAATGCGCAAAATTATTGGCAGGTTCTGCAAACTCCGTCGACGATTCTCCAACCCTGAGTCAATTTAAATACAGATAAAAACTATTTATAAAAATAATCGTAGCTTAAAAAAGAAACTAATATTATAACCAGCTAGTAATGATTAAAATCATAACTCCGTTTTACAAACTATGTGATTACCTGGAATGAGCTTTGCAAGCCTAGTTCTCCATTTGGTTATTAGCTGTCTCTGGTGCAACATCTCCTCTACTCGTGTTTTCCTCCCTTTGTCACTTAGTTGGATGGCAGCCTCGATGTGTAACTTATCCACCCTTTGTCATTCAAAACGCTTGCTCAAAGCAGCCCACATGGATCGGAGTAAGGTAATATCAACTGGCACAAACTAAGGGTTATCAGGAAGTTTTGTTGAAGTAAGGCCGTACACCATAAATTAATATTGGGCAGAGAGAGACACACTTAAAGAAGCAACAGAAAGAGATGGGCGAAACTCAGTTCCTGTCATATTCATCAATGTGAACGCACCCTCGACTTTCAGCCCATTAAAACAGGTAAGTGCAGTGTGAGCAAGATGACATAAATTTGTGTATTGACTTATTTTTCCTACTTTGTTCCAGTATGTGTCAATAGATAAATCTTCACTGGCTGGCAAATCAACTTCATTTTCACAACAATACTGACGAATTTCAAACTCGACTGCCATCTTGTTTACCTTTTCATCGTTAATAAGCCGATTCAATATATTTAATTTTTCGATAGTCTTCTCTGATGTGCGATGCCTCGGATCGAGTCCTTCAAATGCCCTGAGAAGCGTGTTTGTGACTGGTAATTTTTTCATAAGGTGTTCTGCAGTTTTTATCAGACCCGGAAGTACAAATTTTTCCAAAGGAATCAATTGTCTTTCATTAAACTTCGTGCGGTGATCCAAACCATCGAATAACTTTTCTGGTGACAAATGATTGTTTGGCTGAAGGACCATTTCACTCGATAGACACATCATTTTACTAGGATGTATAAATGTTGCACAAAAACTCTTATTTAATTTTCTCATCTCTGATATTTGGAGATGTATGAGGGGTAGTCCATACTGCATAAGTTTGACGCACTCGTTCAAGATATTCAGATGTTGAACAAGAAATTATGCGAGAAGTATAAATTCATTCCTGGAGCGAAACAATTGATCCAGAATCCCCTCCCGGCGCATTCTTTTGTTGACAGCTGCCTTGGAATTGCAAGTCTTCAGGTACTTTTGTCTGATGGAATGAATAATGTCATTGATCTCCTGGCACCCTTCATTTGTTAATTTTACTTCCGAAAACACCTCTTTGACTAACGACTTCACATCTATAAATTATGTCTCATCAACAATAAATGAACTGTAGAAAATAGTCAAAGGGCATAGATCTTCTAAGAGTTGTTTAATAATAGGAAGCTCACTCAGCCAACGATTCTCAAAACGTCGCTTTGCAGATTTCATTGCTGTAATTCCCATAATATTCCTAATTTGACTAAGGTTTTCGCGCTGGCTAATTTCGTCGAGATCAAGTGAGAGTTTATCAAGAAAGTATTCTACTCGATGGTCAGACGACAATTTCTTGGCAGCATTGTGAACGGTATGTGGAGTGTTTCCACCCGTGTCTAAAATGTTTGGCAAAAAATCTTGTAGACGCCTGAAAACCTTGACTCCGCGTATCACGTTGCAACTGTCCATGTGAGCTGAAATTACGTGTGAATGAGGAATGGAGAGATCGTCTAAGATCTGAATAACCACATTCGTTATTCTTTCAGCATCAAACTTTTTGAGCTCAATGGATTTCACATGTAAGCAAACAATTCGATCATTTCCCAAACATGGCATAACATTGCAAGGACTCTCTGGAAAGAATTTATATATTTCGTAAATAAATAAAACCATAAAGCTTCAGTGAATAAATCAAACGATATGTTATTTTCGCATTTAAAAGCACAACCATCAGTTATATCAAATATTTAAAATGCAAAAAGGTTTAGGTGCTTACTTTTGACAATAACTTCAAATCTAGTAAAACTGCCCCAGAGGTAAGTAAGTGGGAATATAGCGGGGGGGGGATATTTTATTGCAGATAAATACAATTCCCAGGACCCAAACAAATTGTGCTGAAATTACCGGAAATTCGGTAAATACCTGAAAAATACGAGCCATGTATCTACCTACATTAACAATAGTTCTATTTTACTTTGCAAAAGTACAATGTTAGCTACATATTTAACATAGTTGATGTTAGCACCATCAGAGATATTATTTATATAATTTCTTAAGTGGATGCTATAATAAATGCCTAATTGCTAAAGCATTACCAAGAGATTGTATCTGAAATTCCTTATGGGAACATTATTACTATGCAGACAATGCTGAAATAGAAATAATAAGCCTTGTTCTAATGAAAGTATACTTTAGTTTTAATAATATAATAGTATAAAGCCCAAATAAACAAACATCTTAGATGCTTCTGGCAAGTAGTCTATACATAATAATATAAATACAAGTAATATAACAATTGTATTATAAATGAATAATTCACATTACAAACCAATTTTTAAAATATAATAATTCATTTATTTATAGTAATGTTTAATAAACATTTTTTTAATAATCTTGAGACTTAAACCATAAAATTTATCATGTGAATATATTATTCATTTTATTAAAAAAATTCTTTAATTTTAACAAGCAAATTACACTATTAGGTATCAGCTATTAATCAATTAAATTGCATGGATGCTGAGAAAAGTTAAAACTGATTTACTTGTTGCTAGCAACTGGCATCCAAAATAATTTCAATTTACATGGGTATACAGGATGATCATGACATGTAACGTGACCCATCATCTCAGATAGGCATTCAATGGAAACCCTATATAATTACAAGTCAGGCTTTATGGTACAGTATTAAATTCAAGATTGAGACAATATGTAGCTCTCAATTTAATATGTTATTAATATTATTAAATAAACTATACAAAATATGTTAATTATGATTAAGCAAGGTAAAATTAGTAAAAATTCATCCTCAAAATAAGTGACATTTATTACTATTTAAAACATGTTATGAGTATAATACAAAAAAAAATTTCTCTTGTGGATATTTTCTCTGGTTTCTATCACTATAGGCCCTACTGTAATTGTATTCATATGGGCAATTCCATATAGTAATGATATGTAAAATTCCCACACTTTATTTAACATTACAATAATATTACTAATGCTCAAATAAAATGTATTATAATCATGAATAGAGACAGTCTTCCTCTATGATAAGCAAACAAAATTCTGAGGCATAGACTTATTGAAAAATATTAATTTTTGTTTGGTAACATATGTAATGGCCACACATTTATATATGTGATTTTAATGTTTTATTGAATTTTGTGGAAAACTATAAATTGTATCAATTTTTATTTTTTTAATATGGTTCTAGTATGATTTCTACTTGTTTATGGTTACCTGTATTATGAAATATTCATTATTGATTTAATCAAATTTAAATAAATTGATAGTAATATATGTAACAAAAACTACTTAATGATTATTATAATTATTTTTAACATATTAAATATTAAAATATGTCTTAATAATCAGCTTTCTCTAGAAAATCAAAACTGACAATAGTTTGATACAAATATTCTAGGAGAGTTATAAAACACAGGTATATATT
This sequence comes from Coelogynopora nodosa, assembly GCA_034780555.1. Lineage (NCBI taxonomy): Eukaryota > Metazoa > Platyhelminthes > Proseriata > Coelogynoporidae > Coelogynopora > Coelogynopora nodosa. Next base: position 32,277 of record JAUZND010002344.1, read on the forward strand.
TGTATTTAAATACATATAGCAAAAATATATTAGTCAATATTTATTAATAGCAGAATAATTTAAGTAATCATTGCTATATTCTTAGCTTGCATTCAATTTATGGTAACATATGTAACAAAATTTTATGATGGTCATTTGCACAGAGATATTATTAATAGATCAAAAATATTATATTCTCAATTGACTCATTCAAGTACACAGAAACAAAATTTTAAACCTTTTTTGGTAATGTATGTAACATTTTCATAATAAATGTTTATATTTGTATAATACTAAGTTAAATAGTATTTAGAGCTGAAATATTCTTAAATAATTATAATCTTCTGACATAAAATTGTATATGTACACCATTTACTTAATCAAAAATAATGTTCTTCCTAGTCAGAAATACATTAAAAAATATTTAACAAACATGTATTGGACACAGTGGAAGTATAGTAAGTTTGAATACTCCTATCTAATGGTCTCAGAATATGACAATTTTTAGATAAAATATAAAAATAAATGGCATATAGAATATGTATAACAAAAAATTATGGTGATGGCAAACCATCTAGACCATTTTAGACTGGTTAAATGTTCACTTTCAGTCCAGATTGTATTGTGAGCCATCAGAATTTACCCATCAACAACACTGCTTAACACAAAAAGTAAGCATATAATGTATCTTTAACATTACAGTACTTTATTCTTTATGATAGTTTTTATTTCAAATAACAAGTAATCCCATCTCATTCATTGCTTTTTGAGAAAACCCACAAAAAATAAATTTATTTAAGTTAAGTCAACATAACAAAATGTAAACAATATTGGTATAAATAAATAAAAAGGATCCTGTTATTTGTCCATCTAGAGGATTACATAACAAAACATCACCACAACATAAAGTTAACATGACAAAATGAAACCAATATTAGCAATAATAAATAAAAAAGATCCCATTATTCATCTGTCTAGAGGGACAAATTATTTGTCCATCTAATAATTGTATTGATGCAAATAAACAAACATTTGTATTAATTTTTTTAATTTAGTTATGAATTTTTCATGAAATTATACAAATGTTTGTTTATTCATATCAATATATTTATTAGGTGGACAAATAATTAAAACAATTTGTCCCTCTAGATGGATAAATAACAGGATCCTTTTTATTTATTATTACCAATATTGGTTATGTTGCAGACTGATCTAGAATACCAACTGATCTGGAATATATAAGATCGGTCTGACCAATCTGGAATAATTTTAAATCCCAGATCAGTCAGACAGATCTAGTATAAATCTTAATTTGTTCTGAAAATGTAAAAAAATGTAAGTACTGCCGGTTTTAAAATGAAATAATATTGCTCACAATATTTTTTTACATTGGTAATTAAATGTATTCAAAATAATTATCAACACATTTACCAAGTGCGTCAATAATTTTGAATAAATTAATTTGGATTAATGTATATTATTAGGCCATTTTATATATATATATATATTAATTATTAAGTTGTTGTTATACTGCAGTAATAGTGTAAGATTGTTGTCATTTCAATATTAATTGTAGAGTAGAATTAAAGACTGACAGGATGTAAACTTCAGGGGGTGAGGTAGCGGGTTCGAATCCCAGCAGTGTACCTTATCTCTCCCTGGCAGACAGCTGTGTCTGTCGAGTGTTTAGCAAC
>JAUZND010002345.1:0-12917 GCA_034780555.1 Coelogynopora nodosa
ATGTGTTCAGAAATAATACGCAATTAGGTAAATGATATCCTAAATAGGTATGTACATACGCATTCATAAATAACAGTTAATAAAGTCTAAAGGGAAGCAATTCAGACAAAATTCAGGACTGTTCAAACATGTCGCACAATAATAGCCGGGAAGTTTCATGCGGCCATTTCTAGAGCACACACGACAACGCCTTCTTGATCTTTGTGTGGTGGCTGGTGCAGGAATAAGACTAGGGATATGTAGATTGACAGCGGGTGGGACTCTGGGTTCAATCGCAAGCACACATTGAATAATGCTTGAAGGATGCATTGGTGGATCTATCTAAAAGGAATCTTTGCAGCCGAATGCTGTTAAAGTAATTATCAACATTGACATGGTATCCAAGATCGAGGCAGCCAACTTGATCCATGAGATGCGCGACGATTTTCTTCAAAACAGATAGATTGTTGGAGTTTGGTATGTTAGCAGCTTATACATTACGATTCTGCTGTCCTGTATACAATAAATCAAAGCTACTGATACTGATTCAAATCAGGGTGACACAAACTGAACAGCTTCAGTCCAAAACGAGCCTTCTTACACGAAAGGTATTGCTTGAAACTTAAGCGTCCTTTGTGAAGAACCAAAGTTTCGTCCACTAATAGATCTCTAAATAATAGATATAATTCAGAATTTTGCGATATTCAGCTGTATTTTTACTTGAAATGTTTTGTGAAGTACTCTCTGTTCTGGACAATAAACGCTAGCTAATTTTCGGCGAATATAATTGAAAAGTGGTCTGATGTATGATTCTCGATTAGCAGGAACCACTTCTTCAACAAATTGTTTCCACAAGAAAAAATCTATCCCCACTCATCACATTGGGATGTTGGAAGAGGGCGGATACATGTAAAATGCTTTGGGACCAATGTCCTTTCAGAACTTGAACATATCTCGCAGCAATTAGTGAAATTGCAAAACAAGTTGAACAATCCATCATTAAGAAAGAGAGAAAGGAAGTCCATTGGGGTAACTAAATTATTTGGGTCAAAGGCATGTGATATCCCAGGAACTCCGAGAAAATCAGGCAGTGCATCGGGTCTTATGTCTGCATTCATAATTGCATTCCAATTGTCAGAATTGCCGGCTTCACTTGAACTATTGCTACTGTTATAAGTCATATCTGTTGCACTTGAAAATTTGCTGCTAATAGCTGACGAAGAAGACATCATAAGTAATAGAAAAATTGAAATAAAAGACTTGAAGGATTCGAAATTACCGAGATATATTACCTATAGTTCGAAATTATTTCTGAAATATAGCGGACATAATTATTAATATCTATGGATAATTGAAGCATTCAAATCCATATCCCAACCAATCAAAATCGAGTATATATATATTGCTAATTATATTAACATTTTATATGTTATATTTCAATAACTATACAGCCGATTTTGATGATTCAAAAATAAATTTAATTTATTTCAAGAGCTAAATATGTGAAAATTACCTTCCTATACTGGTATATTAGCGAAAACCCTAGCTTTTATAATAGCTTGTATAATAGCTTGTATAATAAGATAAATAATTGCGTATCATACGCTGTTACGCCCGTACTGAGAGATTATGAAATGTGCGTAACAACATATGATATGCCCGTAAAGAAAGGATTAAAGCCTATATTGTGAAATATACAACAAAATGAGTCTATATTCTAGTAGTCATATATTTAGAAATGTAAAGCAAATAACAACCAACCAGGCAACTGACAAAAGAAAACGCACTACACAAAATATGAATGACTGAACTATGGAAAATTGAAAGATATATTGACAATCATACAAACAATAAAAATTGTAAAGAAGTGAAAGGAGGAAACCAGTTTGACATTATTAACCCTTCGTACGTGGACATACTTTTAAGGGCTTACTACGTGGAGGGTTGTATTTTACCCCTTGGAAAACCTTGGATACTACTTATATAAATAAGCTATAAGTAGTATAAATGTTATTTGAGTATTATTTGAAATGACTGGTTATTTTAATAAATAATTTTATTATTCAAGTTAAATGGATATAATTTACGATAAACTTTTTTTGTTTGTTAATTTTGCAAGTTTTAGCTCCTAATATCATTGGCAAGTATAAAAACAGATAAAAATCTTTAAAAAATAGATCAATAATAACACCGTTTTTTCTGGTATGTAAAAATACTCGAAATTATATTTGTTATATTTTTTAGTTAGATAAAAGTATTTTAGTCACTGAGTAAAAAAAATCATGGTTATACGTTTTATAGTTCAATCAAAAACTTAATTTCTTTGAAAATAAAAAGTGGCTACCCCCCCCCTCTATGTACGAAGAATTAAAACAATTATTGTACAAAAAGCCTAAAATTGTGCTATGCGTATTCCAAATAAAACATGCGATTACAAATTTGTTTGTCAGTATACAAGAATGATAATAATGTGTACAACTAAAACATAATAAAAACTTGGCACACATGTATTTAGAACAACGCAATTATATCTTAAATTGAGAAAAGCTTTGGATCTAGGAATATAGTCAAATGTGCATATAATGGAGACAGATACAGGAAAGAAGATTACAATGTAATAATATGGGGTATGGGGTAAATAATGCTTATAAGAGATAAGTGAAAGTGAAGATGACGTTGATCACGAATTATCTATATCACTTCAGGTTCTTATTCCTCCAAACAGCAGCCCGAACCTCTTCAAGAGAAACCTCTTCAGTGCCACCGTAAATAATCTGAAAGAAGGAAGCGAATGATCATTTGAAAGTCAATTCAACGGCATTTCAACATTTCTGGCAATGTATTAAAATTTGTTCGCTGAGGAGATAAACATGTCATTATATCTGGTCAATTTCTGAATGGATATGTTTAATTATTGTGTGCTTCATTATGACATTAATATTATATTTATTCAGTAAAACTTACGCATACACAATAAATAACAGTTTGATATTTGGTGATTGTTCCAAAGATTGATTGAAAAGATTGAATGGAAATATCTTTGCTGTGATGATAGAGACTTCATTAAAAAACAGGCCATAGGTTATCTGAAGTAACTTCAACATTTTTGAGGTTGTAGTACAAGAAATGCACATCCAAAGTGTCGGCATTCATCCATTCTTATCATAAACTTAACAGGTTATGTAACAGATTCTTCTACAGTCGTTTTGTTCTACATTAACTAAATAATACTTAGGATTGAGACGAGAACACAAAGACGTTAATATATTATCTAGATATCCACAGATATTTGTGGGTTGAACACATGACAGTAAGATGGTTGTAACTATTTATATATGGTTCTTAAGAATTTAACTCACCTTCAATTCTAACTGAAAAACACTTGTCTCTGGAACGGGTTCAGGTATGCAGGGAAGAAGGACATCACGTGTGAGATGCTGGAATATTCTGCCTGGCTTCATTACTGAGAGTCCGCGAGTACTTCTGACAGTCGCTGAGCTGCAATAATTGACAGTCACAAGACTAATATATAAGGCATATGTTCTTCGTTACTGCATTATTCAAAAGTAGTATGTACAATAATTACATTCAGTGGCGCATCCAGAGGGGGGGTACAGGGGGTACGTACCCCCCTTGAAATTTTCAGAGGGCCCTCTACGTTATGGGAGGGCCCCTCGCTTCTTAAGGTGTTTTTTAAAGTGGGTCTTTTAGTTTTAGCACTAAACACACCCCACTAAAGGGCCCCCCACACACTAGATCAATCGAAAGGCCCCCACTACATACTAGATCAATTTGAAACATAAGAATTATAAAGCAGAGTAAATCGTTAAAAAAACTTGTGTACTTGAAGTTTTGACTAGGAGACACTTTTTACTAAGTATGTATAATTATTTATTCAATTAGCAAAAATTAAAAAATTGTTTACTATTATTCTTGGGACCCCTCAAAAGAAAAACGGGCCCCTAATAAATTGTACCCTCCCTCAAAAAAATTCCTGGGTGCGCCCCTGACATTATTAACTATAAACTTCGGCCGTAGTAATATATTAAACATATTTATTTGACATACGAAGCTTGGAAAACTTCCTGGTGAGATATAATACCCTAATTTGTTGCACAATGAAGTGCATACCTGTATGCAGAAAGTAGAATTATTTTATAAAAAGACAGCGCTTAAAATATATAAAAATGTCATGCCTGCAATGGTTAATATAGTGTTCAACCATATATGTATTGTATATTGAAACCGGGACATTTAATCTTCGAAAAGTGACATGGTTTAAAGTAGAGCGATTTGTTTCAGAAATGAAAATCTGTGGTATCTAAAAATGGAAGGAACTTTTTGATCCATAAACAACTCCTATGATTATGCCAAGAGATGTGCAGGGAATCAGAGTTAATATGTTGACCATATTGAATAAGTAAGGGACGTGATTCATGTACTCTGGAATTATTAAAAAAACACACTCACCTTATTGCCTGAGGGTTAATTTAAATAGCATGTTACCCAATAGAACATATAGGTACTATAGGGATTCTAATTAAATATTTCTTCATTAACCCTTCGTACGTAGAGGTAAATGAGGAGGATAATGCCTTTAAACAAGTTTTTGATTGAACTATATAACGTATAACCTTGATTTTTTTACTCAGTGGCTAAAATAATTTTATCTAACTAAAAAATATAACAAATATAATTTCTAATATTTTTACATACCAGAAAAAATTGTGATATTATTGATCTATTTTCTACTCCCCTGGATTTTCATACTTGCCGATGATATTAGGAGCTAAAACTCACAAAATTAATAGAAAAAATACGTTTATCGTAAATTACATCATATCCATTCAACTTAAACAATAAAATTATTTATTAAAATAACCAGCAATTAAAAAAGAATACTCAAATAGCATTTATACTACTTATAACTTATTTATATAAGTAGTATAATTATAAAAATATATAAACAAAGATAGATCTTCTGATGTAGAATCAGGTGCAAAAAAAATCAAGTCAATTGGTTGCATTAAACAAAATTTATAGCATATATTGGTCAATATATAGCATATATGGTTATTTTCCTATCGTTTTCCTAACTGGAGTTTATGACGACGTAATCAGGTCATAAAATACCAAATTTCAGCTTCATCGTATGATAGCAAGTTTGGTTTTCCAAGGGGGGGGGTTAATAACCCCACCTTAACGTAGCAAACCCTAAAAAAGTATGTCCACGTAAGACGGGTTAATAAAAACAAAATATTTTAAATATACCTATAGAATACATTACAATTGTATTGAAACAATTGTTCATATTGCTATATAAACAAACAAACACGTATTATTATACATTCATTTAAATGATATGAAGAATCATACATCTATAAATCTGTTTGTAATGTTAGGCCATTAAATGGATAGCGTATTTCAATTTGAATTGATTTTTCTTTAGCAGAAAATGGATTGAATTAAAACAAAGAAGAGTAAAAACTATAAAATGATAAGGTTATTAGATTTCCGGATAAATGGCAATATAAAAATATCCATTTATATTCCTCAATATTATATTCCTCTACAATGAATTGTTTATGTTTGTTTTACGGCTTGTATATACTTTTCAATAAAATTATTTATATTGTTCCATATTTTAACCTATTTATATATTTTAAAAAGTAAAAAATAACATTTAATAATATTAGTGATGGCTTAATTGTGGTCTAATAGATTAAAAATCACTGGGTTGTATTAAAAATATTATTTTGTGATTGTCGTAAAGAGAATTTTAGTTTTGGATAATTTGCTCTCAATGACTTGTTTGATTTCTTGATTTAATACCTCTAATAACATGACCGCGTGACACATAGTTCATAGTTTTCGTTACATGTTTCCTTGATAAAGACACAGCACTGTTATATAACTGATGTGGTAACAAAACCGTTGATTTTACAATTCCCTGAGGGATGTTACATGGTGTATCCTTCACGCCATATATTGCTCATGTAAACATTTAGATAATTTAACTCCTGGAAATAATTCTTAAGAAAAATGTCGACTCAGGGGCTGAAAAGTAAAACATATTTTCTAGTTAGCCGCTCACGTAACTACTCTTGACAACTCATCATCAAGTCCGCAATTAGAGGGCATGGCATGAATTTCCTAAAGCGTGCCACAGTGGAGATTTCGAAATATTTCTGGAATTATTTACAAACATTCAACTTCAAGACATACAGTAAAAAATAATTATTACAGAAAGAGAAGAAAACAACCTCTCATTGAATGTATAACACATAACTGATTAATCAATCAAAAACGATCCATAAAAAGCAGCTAAATATCGATTTGCAAAGTTCGCCGTGCATCCATGCACACTCAACAATTATACTATAAAAGTCAAAAGATTGAAATCCAACCTGATTTATAAACAATCGCACATTCGTCTCGCCAACAAAAACTCTCAAACAACATGCCTGCCACACGCCACTATCAAAACAGCGATAATATTAAAAAAGCGGCAATAAACAGGAGGCGTGGCGGGCGGAGTTGGAATTCATCCGGAAACATCTAGAAATCCTTTCGTCAACTCTCATAATGACACAATCGAGAGCATATCAAACTGACTCTTTGAGCCTAGCCTCACCATATTATCTCACTCTCTTTCTCGCTCTGGTAGAAGAAGGCATCCTCCGCATTTAACTCTTCTGATTTTAACTAGAAAAAAAAAGAAAGGCAGCGCAAGTGCCATTTGTGTCATGTGCGTTGCTATAGAGGACACAAAAAGTCCTCAATCACTATTTACATTGGCATGACGGAATGTCAAAATCAATTGTTCATTGAATAGATTCTGAAAATAATAATAATTGAACGGGTAGTTTTACCACAACTTTCCCACCGAAAGAGCTTTTTAAATTAATCGCTCGCATAAGTCTAAATAGATGCTTAAGAAGGAAGACAAACTCATTGTTTAGTTTAGTGTAGGACGGTATACATAGAAATAGACGGGAAGAGGTATTCCTTGGACCGTTATTGTTCTTGAGATGAATTAATAAAAAAACAAAAACAATAATGCCAACAGTAAAATTCTTGTGTTTCACCTAAACAATTATGGCGTCTATAAACGCTCTAGTCTAAGGCTTTTGTGGGGGTTTAAAAAACCTGTCACAAATAAATCACTGAATAAAATATAGTTAAATACACTAAACTTCAATGTAACACAACGGACAGAAAATACATCGCTCAAGTGTGAATTTAGTTTTCGTCTCGTTATATGAATCAAATATTATAACGTGTTCCTTTTCAGTATTGTATTGAGTAACATCAAAGTTCACTGCAGTTAATTTCCAAAATGAATTTTAGAAGACCATTATATAGCCGTTTTATTTATTCATTATAATTTTCATCACAGCAAATTTAAAAATAGATATCTGACGCATCGTCGAAAAGCTTGTTTAAATTGTTGTAAAATAAGTTTAATGTTCTTTTTAAATTTATTCAAAGTTATTTACATGGTGACGATTACTTTAATTTAGTTAGTATGTGGCTAATGTAACTTGTGAAATGTGTCCAATCGTAATCTGTTAACATAGCTGGAAGAACAACAGGGGCTTGTAAAACCAACTTATTTGTTATTTATGAGTAAATAGAATTTATTAATAGCTGATAAATATTCGTTTTCATAATTTCAAAAACACGATACATTCCTCAATTTTTACGGATCAATTAATCAGCGAATAACCCTTCGTACGTGAACATACTTTGTAGGGTTTGCTACGTGGAGGGGGGGTATTTTACCCCCCCTGGAAAACCAAACTTCTTATCATCCAATTAAGCTAAAATTTAGTATACAGATACCTCCTAAAGACTTGTCTAGCGATTTTTATTTTCAAAAAAATTAATCGATTAGTATAATTTTTATTACCTGATTACGTCATAAAATCAAGTTAGGAAAACTATAGGAAAATAACCATATATTATGCTATATAATATATTGACCAATAAATGCTATAACTTTTGTTCAATGCAACCAATTGACTTGATTCTTTTTGCATCTGATTTGAGATCACAATATCTATATTTGTTGATATATATTTATAATTATACTACTTATACAAATAAACTATAAGTAGTATAACTGTTATTTGAGTATTATTTTAAATTGCTGGTTATTTTAATAAATAAATTTAATAATCAAGTTAAATGGATATAATTTACGATAAACTAATTTTTTCTATTAATGTTGCACGTTTCAGCTCCTAATATCTTCGGCAAGTATGAAAATCCAGGGGTGGGGGATAAAATGGATCAATAATAACACTATTTTTTTGGTACGTAAAAATATTCGAAATTATTTTTGTTATATTTTATAGTTAGATAAAAGTATTTTAGCTACTGCATAAAAAAATCAGGGTCATACGTTTTATAGTTAAAAACTTAATTTCCTTGGAAAAAAATTGGCATACCCCTCCACGTACTAAGGGTAGAAAACGATTATGTTAACAAGTTGGCAAAAATGTCCCACGTACCCTTTTTATGCAAATTTTTGCCGCCATTACCAAAAAATCTTTTTTTGGCCTTATCTCCGTCAATAATGATGATAACTGAATAAATAGGGTGTCTACACCCATATTATGAGGGGCAGAGATCATGAAAATACCATGAAATACTATTTCTGTAGTCACTAATTGAGTCTTGACATGTTAGCATGTAAACTCCATCAATCATTAACAATTCTAGCCCTATTATCAGAAAATTAAAATACTTGTGTTATTGTCTTTGCAATCTTATGTTAAATAATAAATAAAAATTATGCTAAATAATGGTTGACATTACATTCATACACTTTTAATTTAAATATCAATAGTAAAACAATAATGTACATGTTCAAGTAGTAAAGCAAAACGAACAATAATGTATGCAGGTGTTCTCCTCTATTAGATGCATCACTCGTCATCGTTATCAATCAATCCGAGAAAGTCTTTTACTCTTCCGTTTCCTTTTCATTAACCTCATCATCTTCAGAGTCATCTGTGTCTAGGATATCAACGAGTGATTTTGGTAGTACTGCATTGTATAACCATCGAGGTTCCAAGACTTCTTCGACTGTTCTCATCCATCTTTGTACTTCTATATAGGGTTTTGGCTTCTCTACAATGGGTTCATGAGCACGTTTATACAAAGCGGTGCGGTGGTTTACACGCTGGATGTGTGGCTTTAGAGCAAAACGGCAAGGAGGGAGACGAGTTAAGTATACCTTTGATTTGACAGTGATTTTCTCGTCCTCCGCCACCATATTGCGCAATAGTATGGCGCGGACGATATTCACTAAAGACTGGCGACTATGTCTATACATCAGGCAGGTGAAGTGTATCAACTCCTTCAGCATCTCTGACTTGACGTTACAGTAGTCACCGAGTTGTCTGAACGCCTTGTGGAACCTTGGGTTCTTCTCCAGTTTTTTCAGCGGCCCCACCTTCCCCTTGCCCTACCTGCCGCTGAACACATGCATTAGAACCCAATAAGCGTAGAGCAGTAGTCTTCTCCAAAGGATTCTACGAGCTCCAAGAGGTTGATTAGCTGACGATGTTTTCTTGACCCTGTACTAGGTATACAGTCAGGTTGGTCGTGTGGGCATAGTACAAGAGAATAACAAAGATATCCGTGTCGGGTGTTTTGACCACAGCACTCCTATACTAGAGGGACAAGTCATGATGGAGGTACAATACCACTCTGGTATCAGTCTCTTCCTGGCTGCTGTATATCGTGGGCAGCTTAGATACCTTGACCTGCAACAGAGACGATATATTATATGACATAGAATGAACTATATGAATAACTGCGTTGTCAGTGATTGGTTGATGGATCTATGTGAAATAGTCTACAGTTGATTTTCTCACTGGATGCATCCCTGTGGCAGAGGTCAATCCCCCTAGTCCTGCCACAGGTTGCTAGCCGCTGCTTCCGATATATCTACTGAAGAGCCAGGCATAGTACTTGTTTTATTTCGGTTATAATATATTGTAGTTAATTCAGAACAAACGTACCAAGATACCATGTTTTTATGTATGCACATTATAGAGTTAACTTCTTGTATACTTTATAGCAGTAGTTATAAGCATTCACATCAAGCTTATTAGACAGCGGCTGAATGTGAATACTATTAAGTATAATAATATAAATCATTACATCTAATAAATACACTATACGGTTAAATACACAACACCTCCCCAATATAATATTTTAAGGGTTGATATCTTTCGGGCTGTCGCTTTGCAAGGGTGCTACGTCTAAGGGTCATTGGAGGGGTATCATCCTGGGCATCGGCGGTTTCAGATTATTCGGATTGTGGCGTCTCGTGGTCGGTATCTTCGTGACGAGGGTTGCAGTCGGAATCATGCACCAATCTTTTTTGGTCATCCCACGAAGTATTATTGCCGATTCAGTCGATAATGATAGAAGGTTTTGGTTTCTGATTTTCGGTTCAGAGATAGACGGGCAACGAAGTACTTGGTAGAGACTTCTCAGTACATTGGACAGAAATTTGAGTTCGGAGAGTTTGAAGGAATAAAAAGTTATTTGGAATTGATCCGTTGGCTCTCGGTGTGGTATTATAATGCAAGCAGAAGGCGACTATTACGAGAAGCTCGGTGACGTGAGAACTTCTTTGTAGGTGTAGCTTGAATTCTTGGATAATTATTTCGGTTTGGCCACTGGGTTGATGATGCCCAGGCGGTGCCCGAACGTGTCGGATGTAATTTATCGAAAGAAAGTCCTCAAATTCAGCTTCAAATTAAAATTTAACAATGTTGCTATCATTCACATTTGCAGTTGTTTTTATTAAAGTTGTCCCACTCACAGTAGAACACACCATTGCCATCTCCCGTCACAATTTAGGGTGTCAAGTAGGTTGAAGCTTCATCTAGGGCCTTGGCCTGGGTAGTTTCCATCTCCAAGCCAAAATCATAGCTCTCAGAGTGGCCAAGCTTGTGCAATATCATGTTGAAATATTTGCTTCGGAACAATGCCTGACGGTCACACAGATACGGATGTGTTTTAATAGCTTCCATTCCCTTCTGGAACTGCAAGGCATAGATCTTGCCCAATGAAGAATACCAAACGCTTGATCTTGTCACTCTTCTCTATGTTTTCTTGCCAGACATAACGATTTTGAGAAAACGTATGATATCTAGAGGTAGGCAGGAGCGCTTCTGGATTGATATCCATGTCGTCAGCTGTGAACGGCCATGGTATGTCCTTGGAATCAGTAGTTTCTCAGAGCGACAGTTTGAGTTTTCTTAATTATTCTGTTTCAATTCGTCAACATATATCAAGCGCAATGATGATAACCGCATGACTTCATTCTGCTGGATGATATGAGTCTGAATGTGGTCTATAACCGATACGAGAACCTTGTCATGGGCGGCTGACATAGTACAAGCATGCTCAGTGTCTATGCTTCTGTCAGCTTTATCAATCCCACGTTCGTATTTGGCAAATGCTGTGCGGATAGATCTGAAGTAAGAAGCGTGGTGTTTGGCTTCAGCAGAAAAGAGATATTTGTGTTTAACCCGTCTAAGAAGTTGATCTATACTCATTTTAACAGCGCGTGGTTCGATTTGCTCCCATCCCTTTTCTTTGTTCTTACACGATTAGAAGACTTCAACTCTCACAGTTTTGCGAACAGAATCATTGATCTCCACTTTGTCACATAAATTGCATTCAGGTGGGAAGATTGGTACTGCGGAGCCTGTTGAACACAATTTACGAGGGGAGTGGTGCCATTGCAATTGTGAGGTCTCTGCCTCACCTGATTCGACATGATCTGGCAGACGATTGAGATTGGCACAGAATCGTTGGTAGCACTGTCTGTGATATCCAACACTCCTCAAGTTATTTGGAAGAGTTGTAAGAATCTGATCACATACTAATTTCACTCGATATCGAAAATCATGTGATAGACACCGACGTCGGTCCCGGAGCTGATGAAGATACAGTTGTGTTCCCCTTATTTCATGGAAAGATGTAAAGTGACAGTTGAAAGTATATGAACAATGCATGTAGGTTAATAGTGTTTAGTGATCTCTCTTGTCACGTTTGCGCTTAGGCATGATTAAAGTCTACCACCAATATTAATGTCTACCAATTTTCTTAATCATACCATGACCGTTAATTCGACCACCAACGTTATTTCAAAATTTCTTTCACAACTGTGTACATGCATCTTCTGACTCATTTTGTTAGCACATGTTCACTGCGGAGAAATTTTACGAACACGCTGTACAATACTACAATCCGAAAATTTCTATTGAGATTCAATTTATAACATTAAACCTAAAAATCTTAAATTTGTCTATTAGCTTATTTGAAGTGAACAATTAAAACACGTTTAAAATTAATGTAAAACTATACAGTCAAAAATAGATGTAAATTGCTGTTTAAAAAACTTAATAGGAAAATTAGTAACCTATAAAATAATTAATGTGCTTTCCGTGTACCCCATATTAAAAATGCCCCATACAACGACAAAAAATAGAAAAACAATAAATATACATATATTTGTATATACAATCCCAAAATAAAATTGAAACAGTAATTTGATGGAGATAAAAATTAATACTCCAAATTAAATTGCACATGTGTGCACGAATCAACCATAATATACAATAATCAAGCATCATACACAGTAGTTACATAAGAAAACTTAAAAACACAAGCAATAATAGAGCATTAATTAACATATAATACTTAACCTTTCATTATAATTTTATTTAAAATTAAATATTTTTTCAAATAATATGTAGTTTATAATTTGAAAAATTAATTAACAATAACATAAATCTATATTAACATAACGTTTTTTGCCTGTTTTAAAGAATAAATAGCATACGTTTGTATACATGTATATTTTTGATACAATAACAACCCAACTACCCACTCCTAACTCAGTG